>QMIH01000090.1:47103-79115 GCA_003987875.1 Clarias batrachus
TACTTTGTTTTAGGTATTGCTTTTGTAATACAAAAGTCAAACCTACACTAACAGCAGATGGTTTGAAACTCCACTCCAGACATTTTTCACACAGTTCATACCTTCCTTGCCACTTCTTTTCATTCCCACGTCGCTGCAGTGCGTTTGTGTCAGACAGTATTCTCTAACTGTGAGAATCTTCTGCTTTATTTCGAGGGAAATGAGGAAAACATGGGTTCGTGCTGTTTTGGGGCACTCTACATATTCCATATTGCACAAGGTTATAAAACACACAGTTTCCATCTATTTCTGTCTCTTGACTAATGATCTGGGCCGCTTCAGACCTCTTTGATCTATAGCTCCTACCTGAAGATATATTTCAAGATGAGTTGTTTTATTCCTTAGTGTATTCTCTCTATGCTTTCATTTGCCAGAGCAAACTGATGACTTTGTACTTAAAATTGCTTGTATTTTTTTTTTTTTTCCTGCCTGGTCCAGAGAACGAACACTGATTTTATAAACTTAAGAAACAAAACAACAGGAAAATTCAGGAAATTATGTTTGAAATCCTTGACGTCTCTTTCATTATTCAGAATTAGACCTACTGCCAGGACAGAAAGGCCTCATTAGAGGCAAGAGAGTATGGGTAAAGAGAATCTGTGAGTGTTTTTTGGAGAGGATCTTACTCAGGCGCAGGGACAAGATGCTTGTCTCTAGAGCCTAATATCAAAATGGCTTGAAAAAACCTGAAATAATGGAACGAGAGTTCCTGATTCAGCATAACGCAGACGCAGTATCCATACTGTAGATGCCATCAGAGACCAGAGTGTGTACAGGAGTAAAATGACTTGACTACACATAAACGTGCCATGCACACTCAGCATACACTCCACACACACACACACACACATTTTTGGCCCGAAGTTGCCGTATGACCCACACACTAAGCGATCTTATGCACTGATGATATTTAACTTTTGACAAACCTTAGCTGTGATGAAAAATTTTTTTTTAACTGTGATCAGTTTTAAAAGCACATACGACATATTTTTCATTTAATAAATGGATTAGATTTTTATTAAAATAATATTTAATTGTTTATAATATCAAGGTATGTAACTGTAATTAAATTATGCAGAATCATATAAAATCCTGTTTTAAAAAAATCAGCGGTAAACATCACAGTCTTGCAGCAAAATGAATCCAGGTTTAATCCCAACTTAAAAAGTGAAACTCATGTCATAAAGTCATGAACTGCTCGAAAAAAAAAAAAAAGATGATCGCATTAACTTTGGACTTGATATAACACAGTGGAACAACACCATCAGATGACATCGCACTCCAAATAATCAATGACTTTGGAAACATAACACCAGCTTGCCTCTTCAATCTTCCACCAAACTTCCACTCTGGGACTCCTTCTGTTGTAGCTCACTTCCTTAAGACGTCTGTGTGTGGTGGCTCTTAACACACTGACTCCAGCCTCACGCCACTCCTTGTGAAGCTCTTGAATCAGCTTTGCTTGACAATCTCCTTAAGCCTGAGATCATTTCTGTTGCTTGTGAATCTTTTCCTACTACTGTACACCTGCCCTTTAAGTCAACTTTCTATGAAAATGCTTCAATACAGCACCATGTGTGGCTTTTTGTCCTGATGATCATCTTCTGGAAAACCATCATGCATGTACAGTACCCGCACTAGGCTGACAGATACACAGTAATTACATTGAATCAATAGCAATTTACTTAAACTTAAAAATAATTATTCTAATATTTTGAGTTTCTGGATTTTTTATTTTCATGAACTGTAAGCTGTAATCATTGAAATCAAATTAAAGGTTGAAATATTTGACTTTGTGTAAGAATGCACTTTTTGAATTAAGCTACGAAAAACATAATGATTTTTTTTTTTTTTTCTGAGATGATCTGTTGTTGTTGTTGTTGTTGGTCTTTTGCCTGCTCCAGCCAAACGATCGCTACAGCATACCATCCGATCCGCACAGAACTTGTCCAGGTTTTAATGTTATGCTTTCCTGATGCAACACTCCCATTTAATCGAGGTTTGGAAGCAACAAAGTAAAAAAAAAAATATTATAATTTTATAAATTCAAAACAATGACAGACATAAACCAAAGAAAAAAAATCAAGCACTTTAACGTTACATCATCCCTATCTCGTGTATTTTTAATACATCATTATAAAATTACATATTTATTACATATAACTTAATAATTAATAACTCATTAATATACAATATGGTGTAAATGTAAAAAAAATATAGATAGATATAATCCAATAACTAGAGTTATTATAATAACAATAGTTAAATGAAATAATAATAATAATTATTATTATTATATACAATAAGGTTTCTTTCAATTATGTGCTTAGTGGTTTCTCTGGAGCAATCTGATTAGAAAGAAAGAAAAAGAAAGAAAGAAAGAAAGAAAGAAAGAAAGAAAGAAAGAAAGAAAGAAAGAAAAAGAACATATCAGTGGAACCTTGGATTGCGAGTAATGTGGTTTACGAGTGTTCCGCAAACCGAGCAAAGATTTTTTAAATAAATTTTTAATTGGAAACCGAGCAAGTATTAGTTTACGAGTGCCGAGTATCATGTATCACGCGTGCGACTCTTATTTTGACACCAAGCGGCAAGTGATCACATCTGAGCCAATGATTTTTCTCTCTCTTGCGCTGCGGAATTATGGGTAATCCTATGTGTGTGTGCACGCGCGGAATTTGACACTGTGCCTATGGAAGCAGATCAGTCTCAAAAATAATTCACATGCGTATCCCACGTGCGTAAAAAGAAAGAAAGAAAGAACGAAAGAAAGAACGAAAGAAGTGAGGAAGCTACTGTTTAAGCTTGCTATAAGTGATATAGATTTAAATATTATTTACACAATATTATATATTACACAACCATAGACACAATGATATGCAGTGAAATGCTTAATAGATAACATACAACAAGGAGGCAGAACGATAGAAAGATTTTTATGCCATAAGAGAAGAGAAAAATGTAACTAAGAAAATAGTGGAAAATTTACAGATTTACAGATTACAATCACATTAAAGTATATTACATGGAATGTACCACAATTTTAAATTCATTAAGATATATTCAATCATTGGAAAATAATTGTTATCTCAATAGAACAAAACACTCCAGGACACAGTGTTGTAAAAAATAATCAACTCCATCATCCTCAGAGCAGTGACGGTGTCCCCGCTCATGCTGCTCGTTATTCTCCCATAGTGCTTTGTTCCGTTAATAAATAATGATGACCAGTGTTCATGGCGCTGTAGATAGTTGAGTTCTGATTTTGCTAACTTTGTGGCCTGGGCAGTCTGTGGTTTGTGTTCACTCGCTGTTTTAGCAGAAGCTCGATTAAAAATGCATGTGGCTGTGAAAGATGGAGCTCCAAATCCAGTGCTGATATTAACACGACTGCACAGCCCGGTGTTAGTGTTACAGGTTTTCATTCCAAGGGCCTCATGCTTTCCTGTACAAAAGTTAAAAATATTTTCACACCATCCAGAGCCAAGAGTAAAAATAGGACACCTGCACTTTCTGCCACTACATGAAGTATCTGAGAGCAATATCTCTTCTCTCTCTCTCTCTCTCTCTGAGACTCTGGCAGTGGTACAGCATGTAGTGGAGGACATTGTTGTGAGAATACTGGAACACACTGTCAGACCTTAGTGTGGCAAAAAATAAAGGCAGTATAATGCACATACAGAAATGTACACTGTAGAAATGGGCCACAGAAAGATAAGGATGAGTGAGGATGAGTGTTCCTGATACTACTGTATGTCTCAATGTGCGATACTACATTAATAAAAACAAACAAACAATGTGCATTTGTTTGTTATGCTGTCCCAATACATATGGAGGTATACATATTGTATATGTAATACATATATACGTGTTGTGTTTTAAACAATTAACGTCAATTTAGTTGATATGTAACATTGCACCAGTCGAACTGTTTTTCCTTTTCTTTATGTAGGTTTGAAATGCCTCGGAAACTTTGCAGATTTGCCCACAGTAGCCGAGAGGTCCTCTGGACACTCGAGTGTCCGGTGAGTTAAAATCATATGTGACAAGAGCACACCAACAGTCTTCTGCAGTTACTAACCACTTTAGTTTTTTGTCAGGTGAGTTATGTGATTTTAAAGATGTGTGTCAGCCAGCCCAGTTTTATCAGAAATCATTTGAGGAAATCATATAAGTACAGTGGAACCTTGGATTGTGAGTAACGTGGTTTACGAGTGTTCCGCAAACCGAGCAAAGACTTTTAATAATTTTTTATTATTATTTATTATTAGAACTTTGGCTCTCAAATGTCCTTTTAAAGATTGCGAGCTGACAACCAGTGTCCTTACAACTTTTAGTAGTCACATAATTTGTAATCATAAATCTCGAGGTTTTAAAGATTTTAACTCTTATGTTACATTGTGAACTGATAGTCTGGAAAGCAATGAAGAGACAGGGTCAGGAAGATTCAGGAGATCCTATGCAGAAACCTCAGTCAAATGTTGCGGATGCCACTGCTGCTGCGATTCCTTCCGAACATGAACGATATTGTGTTCAGAGTCTACAGTACAGAGGTCAAGAGCACGAACTTGCATCGCTAATCCTTTATATGCAGACTATTCAGGAGATATTAACTCAGGAGATATTAAGTTGGATGTGTGACACTGTTTCTTCGTTTAGGGTTACAGGAAAACAATCAGGAAAATTTTAATGAAATGTGACAGCCACATTCATTTATCGGCAGAGGTGCTTGCTAATTGATATCAGCAGAAGTCCTAAAAACAAATCCTATTTTTACACCCATTGCAAAGAAGGTGTTGCCTGCATGCAGAATGGCCCTCATTGCTCAAAGAAAGACTACAGCTCTCAAATGTCTGTCTTTGATTATAAGGGGAAACTCTGGAAACTTCCTAAAGACTTTCCTGGTAAGTGTGTATCAGTCTGTCATCAGTATATACACTCATACTTGATGTACTAACCATGTCCTGTACAAAACTAATCTGTTAACTGTTCTAAAAGCCAAGGGGTAGGGGAAAGTGTAGAAACGAGGTGACAAAAAGATGGTAAAAATGTATTTATTCTGAACATGTGATGTTGGTGACCTATCTCAAACAATATGAAAATTAGTGAAATCTGCTGCTAACAAGGTAACCGCATCGACATGCCATATACTGTAACAGCAGTTGCAAGTGTGGCATTATTTGGGGTTGAGACATCTGGGTAGTTTTATTGCCTATGAGTGCTATAGCTGAACTGGAACAAGCTTCAAAACATCACTACCTTTATTTTCCAAATAACGTTCCAGCAGAATTTAAACCCATTTTTAATCAAGAAAAATGGGTTTTGATCCTGTCTTTATGCTTGAGTGGTATGAAGACACTCACCAAAACGGAATGGAGATGGGGATCTTAACCATTGTTGAAAATCATTTTGCCACCTTTCATTCAAACTCAACTGTAAGGTGCCTGTCTATAGTTCTAGTGGTGCTGGATAATGTGCAAGACCTTCCTACAGCAGTTGCTCTCCTATTTGGATTAATATTTGCCCTCAACTCGAACTATAGTGGAACCTTGGATTACAAGCATAATTCGTTCCGGAAGTGGGCTCGTATTCCAAAACACTGGTAAACCAAATCGAATTTTCCATTAGAAATAATGAAAACTCAAATTATTTGTTCCATAGCCTAAAAAAATAAATGTCTAAAAATAATTATTAATACCATATAAAAAGTAAAAATAAAACAGATTAACCTGCACTTTACCTTTAAAAAGAGTAAAAATAAATCCCCAACAGATAAGTGTTTCTATCTGTGCATGCAGGCGCCATGTATTTGTGTGTGTGTGTGGAATGAGACCCTTGCGCTGCCTCGTCTTACATAGTAAAACTCCTCTTCCCTCTCCCCACCTTGCTTTTTAAGTGTCACAACAAACACACACACACAACGGAAACCCTGTTTTAACGGGGAAAAAAAGAAATCTCTCTAATGACACTCGCGTGAGCGCATATTAACGGTATCACTGCTGTTAAATAAAAAAAAATAATAATAAAATAAACCAGCACTTTACCTTTGAAAATAATTGCGACAGAGCAGAGTTTCTGTGTAGAACAGAGAGTGTGACACTGTATGTGTGTGTGAAGCCGGGGAGAGTGTGCGTGTCGGTGCACGCGCACACATAGGAGACACGCTGAAACAAAGAGGGAGATAATGATTACACCAGTAAAAGACAAGCACTAAGACCCAGGAGGGGAGACGATTACCCACAATTCCGCAGTGCAAGAAAGAGGAAAAATCATTGGCTCAGTTGTGATCATGTGAGGCTCATTACAAGAAGCACATGCGTGATACATGATACTTGGCACTCGTAAACCAAGACTTGCTTGTTTTTCAAGTCGAAATGTATTAAAAATCTTTGAGGAACACTCGCAAACTGTGTTACTCGCAATCCGAGGTTCCACTGTATCTGAAGAACTAAAAGATACTTTCGAATTAATTCAGAAAGCGTTTATTGGTCTTACAACCAGCGCTGAGCAAGAGTCCAGTCCTTCAAAAAGAAGTGATTAAAGTTTAAGTAGCTGCGGTCTATATGGATAATTAAAGGTGCAAACACTGATTTGTTCCTATTTGTTCAGTGGCATTTAGTAGTTACACTGGCAAACAAAAGACATTGTTTTATTGTAAGGTTTTATGAATATCAAGTATTGGTTTTTAACATTTGTAATTTTTTGATTGTTTGTTAAAATTCTTGTTTATTGCTGCAGCGTTTTAAGTTTTTATCTCTGGCACTCACGAGAAACATTTTGTTACTCCAGCATTTTAAAAGCATTTGTGTTGTGCTACTCCAGCACTTTAATGTCATTACAAGGTTAAAGAATTAATAGTTCTGCCTTAAATTTCTCATGTCTGTTTTATTTTATTTCTTTATATATTTATGTATTTATTTTGGATGACTGGAGTAGGACTTATATTGAAATGGAATAGAACGTACATTTTTGCATTCTTGTGTGTTTTGGTCAATGTGAACTACTGTACAATCTCTAGCACGCCGGTACTCGAGGTTCATATGACCACACGCAATCCACGAATCCGAATCCATACATGAAATGACAGACCAAGTAAAACTAGTCCCATTCGAATAGTGCTTAACTTAAAAAAAGCAGTTTCATTCAACTTTCTAAAATTATTTGGCACAACTTCAACCAATGACGTTCAGTAAACTCAAAATTGCTTTGCAGCCAGTTGCCTTAACTTTTTAGGTTAAGTCAACTTTTTATTTTTTACAGTGTAGAACAAGCACGTTCATATAAACATGTGATTTGCAGCTCTACTTTTGTCAGAGCCGGTTTTATAGAAAATTTATCAACAGCTTCTGACCATTCAGATTTGAAAATCCCATGTCCCATTTCCCAGTGGAATCCCAGGACTTCCCAGCCTGGTTTATTACAGCTTAAGTATCATATTGTTGTTGAGCACAGGGAGGCCTGAGGGATTGAGTTAGGATCAGTATAATCTTCAGGAAAAGACTTACCCAGAAGGCATTTCTTTTTCACACCAACAAAAATAGTCATAGCTGTTTCATAGTACAAATGCAATAAATTTCATTCCATAAGTAAAACTGTACATGCAATTTTTTTCATTTACCAATTATGTGCATGATTGTGCCATGAACCCTCCTGCAACATGCAATAAGTGTCAGGACACAAGTGCATACTCTACACTTTATGTCAACCTTATAAGGAAGATTATGTACATATATTTTTTTTTTTTTCCAGGAAACAAACCATGAACTCAAGTCTATGTCCTAACACTGGAAAGCATTTTACAACTACTGTATATGACAAGAAATAGACAGAACAAGGTGTAAACAGGTGAGATAATGAGGCATTCACATAGAACAGGTAAAGACAGGCAGGTAACAAAACAACGACAGGGAACATGAATAACACAAATGCAGATAGAAAATCCTTTCTGTATACTAGGCCACAAACATACAGTAGAACTGTCTTTAAAATCTTTCTATCCTGTCCTTTTGAGCAGGTTTCGCTCCTCCAGGCTGCTTGTTCATTGTGATGGATTGGACCGGGACTTCTTCTTGCTCACAGATCACTCTAGCTTGTAGCTTTTGAATAATTTTTAAGGTTGTTCTTGACATCCCACCAGGCAGCACATGGTATTGAGGTTAGCACTGTGGCCTTCCACCTCTAAGGTTGATGGTTTGAGTCTTGCCTTCTAGTCACTGCGTGTGTATATTTCGCATGTTCTCCCTGTGCTTGGTAGGTTTCCTTTTAGGTGATCTGGTTTCCTCCCACAGCCCCAAGACATGCTCATTAGGCTAATTGCCAGTTCCAAATTTCTCGTAGTGTGTGAGTGTGTGCCCTGTGATGGATTGGCAGACTGTCCAGAGTGTCTAGGCTTGTGGATAGACTCTGGTACAGGACAAGCGTTATACGAGAGAACGAGTGAGAGTGAGTGATGTCCACCAACAAATTTAATATGTTTCTGCAAGTCATAACTGTACACTATACATCTGTATGCTAACAACTGTTGAGAAATCACTGTTCATCACTGTTGAGAAATGTACGGTGCTCTGTGCTATTTTACATATTTCACATAGCACATAGACTAGTTATATATATGAACTATGATTTCTGACAAGTATACATACAGCTATTATACACACAGTGTGTGACTATGACATGTATGCTTTATGTATTAGTTACCAGTTTATACCAAGTCTTTCCTTGTAATTTACTGTTATGTGGATTTTTTAAAAATAATTTCTGTATATTGGTTCACTGATTCTGATTTTAAAATTTTTTTGCATGTAAACTTTGCTCGTCTTCAGACGTTGGCAATGTACGCATATCCTGTACATGAGTAGAGATGACTTGAAAAATACTACTCAATTAATTTTTCATTTGATTTGCTTTTTTAATATGGAAAATAAAGCTGCTTCACAGGATGCTCCCTGCTCCGTTAGCATATTCAGTCTATATCCTTAAAAATCCTATATATTCTATGTGGTTGACCATGAAAGCTGATGGTGGCTATTGTATTTATTCCCATTAAAAAAAAAAAAAACAGTGCTGGTGCTTAATGGTATTCAAAATATTATCTCACACTTTTATCTCACTTTTTTTTTACCTCATACATTTCAATTATGTTATAATATAGGGATTCAGAGAATCATGTACGTATCTGTCATCATCGGCATTTTTTGGTAATTACATTTTTTACAGGTTCTCATGCTTTTCTGTAGGATCCCATTCAGCTACCCCCAACCCCCCCCCCCCCTCCGACCCCCCACCACACATACACACACATACACACACCAATAGGCTCCTGCAACCTAAGATGAACTCTGAAGCATGCCACAAGAAGAGTTTCTGACAGTAACTGAATATGGATGGGAATAAGTTGCCTGAGCCACACACGCTGCACTGCTCGCTCCTCTGGATTAAGCCTGAGTGTGTGATGGAGTGAGAAAGCCTGGGAGGTGAAGTGATATCCCAATTTACATTCATCCATTCCTTCTCACAGACGGTGTGAAATATTCACCACGAATTCCGGACTTAAGAATATGCAGCACATGGGGAGTCTCTACAGAGTTCAAGAACAAGTTCAAATGAAATGACCACAGTAAGAGATTAACTCTTTATAGTGTCAATGTAAACTCTTATGATAATTAAAGACATGCTCTAAAAACTCTTATTACACACACACATATAAAAGGATTCCTGATCATACAGAGAGCCTTTGGGCTCTTATTTCCGGCAATTACAGTATGTTTTCGTTCTTAAAAATAATTAGTATATCCAGTTAGACAGTAGCGTAGCAGCTTAGGTTTGGTGTTTGGACGGTTAGGAATCCATTACTCTAAATGAAGAAGCTACTGTATATTGAGCCTCTGAGAAATGTGCTTTACCTTTAACTACTGAGATCTATGCTTTGATTCATTTAAGCCTTACATTAAGTCACTTCAGGACTACTGATGTACACACTGCCCACAGCACCTGCTGTCACGCTCCGGGGTTGTGTGAGGCATACATGCAGAGGATCCAGATGGTTCAGGGAAACGATATATTTATTTAACATAAACACAAAACATAAAACAGGGAAATAAAGAAACAAATATACCTTAATAAGRAAACGAAACTAAAACACGTATAAACAAACAAGAGACATCCACCTTTTTTAAACTCAATGTAACAAATGCAAGACAACAAACTATAACTCAAACACAACTTTTATACTAAAACTAATTATCAACTCGGATCAGGTGCGCGCCCACGTGACCTGACCGAGTTGACAACCAGGAAATGAAGTATAACATAGAAACTAAAAAAGAACTACACAAAAAACACAGGGCGCTTTGGCGCCCTCTAGGGGTTATCCCTGACACCTGCATCTTGACAGACCCAGCTACATAGCTGGTTGATTAGCAGACTTGCTCTTTTAATCGTTTATTATGTCCAGCTTTTAAATGATTTTACTCTCTGAGGTTGAAAAGATACATTAGATACACAGCTCATCTGAATTTGCCTTTTAGTATAGACATTACATTTAAAACGTATGTGTCGCCACGAGTGTTGGGTGTAACGCGCTACAAAGTAACGCATTAGAGTACTCAGGTTACTTTTTTGATGTAGCGAGTAATCTAACGCGTTAGCTCCGCCATTCAAGTACTCAGTTACGCGCGGTAAGATTGAAACCTGATCACAGCGCCAAAACTCGCGGTGAATCATGATGAAGCGTACTTACGGCCATCGCACGAAACCACGTAGGTGAAGTAGGGGTATTAGTAGTTAACAGATTATGGGCCACACTTCACTGAGTGATGATGGTAGAATAATTATAAAGGTCTTGACTAAAACAACATGCATGAGGAAGCACAAAGGAGTTTTCATTTTCTGCAATGGAAAAGTACTCGAACTAGTTACTCTTATCAGAAAGTAATGCAGTAATGTAACTGATTACTTTTTGAAGACAGTAATTTTGTAATGTAATCAGTTACTTTAAAAAGTAACGTCCCCCAACACTGGTCGGCACTTTTTTTTTTTTCACTTAGGAGATTTGAGCATCAAAAAAATCCTTCCTTCATTTATTCATTTCATCAGTTCTTTCTTTCTTCTGTCCATCCTTCCCTCATTCGGTTCATGTCTTTCTTTCTTCCTTAATTCCTTCAGTTTGTTTGTCTGAAGGAAATACAATTAATTTCCTTTCTTCAGGTCATTTGTCCTTTATTCTTCCCATCATTCCCTTCTTCCTTCCTTTCATTTTTCCATCCTTTTTTCAGTTCTACTGTTATCTATCCCTTCCTTCCTTCCTTCCGAGCCACTGGATTACAAGGGGAGCTAAAACTACAGGTATTGATCCCTAACTCCAATCGCCGTAACCGAGGTAATTCAGTTAGACTTGAAACCTTCATCTTACACACAGCCTTGTTGTTTTCCACATGATCAATACAAAACAATCCAACCTGATAATTATTTAATCAAGACTGTTTCGGAGAAATGAGAAGAAAAAAAAAACAATGACACTATGCTCGAAAGAAAACGTGAAACATATACAGTATTAAAAACAATGGACTCCAAGGGCCGGGTGTGTGGGAGATTCTGTTGTGTATTGATGTGGTGCATGTCACTACTGTCCTCCTGCCTGCTGGGTGAAAGGTAATTAATGATGGCACCAGGGCAGAAGGCATGAAGGCCAGAGAAATGATTAAAAGTTAGGAAGTTAGGATGAGCGATGTGAAGTGATCGAATGGGCTTACATGGTCATTGGGCTGAAGATATCAATATATTTTATTCTCCTACGTGAGATGCTTGGCTAAGAGACTGACCTAGCTAAAGGAGGACAAGTGACTGCATTGTAGCCTGAAGCTTAAAACTAATCCCTGAAAGTTCTTATTTATTTAGGCCCTGAATGTTTAATGCAACCTGTTATCTATCTATCCATCCATCCATCCATCCATCCATCCATCCCTCTCCAAACATCGATCCATCCACATACTGTATAGTATCAAACTAACTTCTTGCTAAACCTTGGAAGATGGATACAACATTGGATGGATATTAAATACTGTATGTAGATGCACAGACACCTTACACCAGTGCATTCATATTTTATGAAACATTTTTTTTTTCAGAGAGTGTAGTGCATGTAGTGTATCCTAGAGTTTGAATGTGAACACTAAAAAGCAACCAGTTTGCTGCACAAATCTATTTTAGTTTTAATGTACACTTTTATTTTTTTAAAGCAGTTTTAATTAATTTTCTCAAAAATTGGATTTAAAGATTCACTACATTCATTTTTAATGAATAAAAGTAAACGAAACTTAAAAGCTTTGAAGATCAATATACTATATACTACTATTAAAACGAAATGGTTAGTATACAGTATATAGTATACAATACTATTCTACACTACTATACTATACTATACTATACTACTATAGTATAATATACTATACTAATAATAATATGACACACTTTCTTGATTTACTAAGTAAACTAAGTAAATCAAGAAAGTGTGTCATCTTATTTTTTATAGATTGAACGTTTCCTAGGAGTAACACACTCCTCTGATTTTATTTATTCGTTTAATAAATGTATATGACGGATGCTACAAATGCTTTCTATTTAAAAGTGAAAAGACGAGTGAAACGAAAAGCGTTCGGATCAAT
Source organism: Clarias batrachus (assembly GCA_003987875.1). NCBI lineage: Eukaryota > Metazoa > Chordata > Actinopteri > Siluriformes > Clariidae > Clarias > Clarias batrachus. Next base: position 59,805 of record QMIH01000090.1, read on the forward strand.
CCCATCGTAATTCTCATGCTCAGCCGTGCAAAACCCATTCAGCAGTCAGCGATGCCAATTATCTTACCATTCACACCTTCCTGAGCGCAGTTTATTTCAGGAGGAGGTTTAAAACACACCATTCTGAAAAATGTGCTTAACTGTTCTTGGTGATGTAGAAAAAAAAATCGGGTTAAGTAGCAGATGGTAGAAGATTCCGAGGGTTGCTTTTTCCAAGTCGGGTCTTTCCGCCTCATGTACCATCCTAATTATCAGAGTAAATGGGGAGAAATGGATGATTTTTTTTTTTTTTTTTATTAAGCTCTGCAGCTATCAGCTAAAATATACAATCAGAGCTTTGAGGACGTCTCAAGATTTCATAGCACACTAGAGATGTTAGTGCCAGGGGTGACATGAGTTCTTTGATATTTGACATTTAGAAGTCTGAACTTCTTTTTAAGCCAAGCTCTGATTCAGTTTGTTTGGGTGTAATGCTTGATTTGGGTTGTACAGACTGGCAGCCATGATAGTTTGGAGTTTGGATAATTTCAGGAAGAAATTGCAACCACATTTTTTTTTTTTTTTTTTATGTGAGTGACTTTGTTAATGGCATTTACTGTATAAGCATAAAATATTTTTTAGATTTTTGTTGGAGACTGGTGGTCTGTGGAGAACGTACAATGGTGGCTGAACTTAAAATTAAATGTTTTAATTATAAAAATAAACAATAATACATAATGACCATAAAGATCATAGGAATCTGTTATTTCATGCAACAAGATTATTATACAACAATCAATATCTAGCTCTTTACTCTTCAAAACCTGCTGGATTCAAAAAGACATCTTCAGCACTCTGCTATCACTCACTCCATCCATGCCTGATTGATTGCTTCTAGAAGATCATGTACAGCAGACAGTTTCTTGACAGCTAATGTACTGCCTTCTTCACCATTGCCCAACAGTCTTCTACTGGTTTTAGGTCTGGAGACGACCCTGGCCATGGATCCAAAAGCAGAAGGTACAGGGTGCCAATCCATCACAGTAACATATGGCATATGTCTCTCTTAATACTTTTACCCACCACTGATATTTATTCATATCGTGCTTTGCCTGACCTCTAAAGTATGGGGTTTTTTGTTCAATAAAAACAATGCGAATCTATTTGCTAAAGCAAGATGATTGACAATGGCTTAGTTATTTAGGACTGCTGGATCTCACCTAGTGATGGGTTAAAGGTGTTATTGGAAAACAAGAAGCCTGTAAGTCTATAAAAAAACACATATACAGTATCACTGATGGTCTAATTCACAAACACTAGAAATTTGTTACTTAATTTTTAAATGAACATATTAAGGATTCAAAGCTGTGCTCAAAACAAACAAACAAGGAAACCATAGAAACCAGAAGAAACCCACACAGCCATAAGTACACATGTGAAACTCCCCACAGACAGAGAACCCTGAAATGCAGCAACCCTGAAATACCTTCAGATAATTGGTTAAAAAAAAAAAAAAGGAGAAAGAAAAAAGCTCTCAGCTCATTAATGTCTATAACCTGCAGAGGAAACACTGTCAAGCCCGAGGACATACATCAATGCCATCTTGTTTTATTAAAGTGACCTTTAATCTTTTATAAACACGGTTCTCTGTTCTGTGTAATGAATTAGAGCAGAGAATCTCAATTATCGGTCAGGAAAGTAATAGCCATAATGCAGACCTAAGGTTAGCTCTCTGGCAGGAGGTCATGCATAACAGGAAGAGGTGATCAGACATGGGAAGAACAAAACAAGGGCAAAATGGTAATTCAGAGGGTAAATCGTTCAACTGCAACAGTTCAGTTTGGAATTCTGATGGTGTTGATTAATCTTCTAAAATTGAAGCCCCGACTGTAATAACTAACCTAACAATAACTCTCCTTTTCACAGCACCATACATTTGATTTCTATAACAAAACAACTTGTGGTGTTTTTTTTTTTTTTCTTTTTAAAAAAAAGTATTTTACTTTGTTTATTTTTCCAAATTCCAAGCATGGAGCGCTTAAAAACCTTGCTACGAATAATAAAATCAGGCACATTTGAGAAGCCTGGCTCAGAATAATATACAGTAATCTACAATAACAGCAAGAACAAAGCAACATTTTAAACAGTGAGGAACAACAATGAGCTTGAAGGTAAGAGCAAAGACTAAGATCTATCTATACTCTACATGCATAGTATCCAATTGCATCAATGCTTCTGGGTGTGTGAGAGGGATCAAAACTGGGGAATTCATTTCACCAATAGTACCAGTAAAAATTGTGGCCACAAGTTTGGATTTATTTTCTACATTCTAGACAGATGCTGGAAATTTCAAACCTATGAAATAACACAAATCGCATTAGGTCATTAAATAGCAACAACAGTCTAGTGTTATAAGACATGAAGGTCAGCCATCGTGGAACATCGTTTCAGTATTGTCAAGTGCATTTGGAAAACGTATCATCAAGCACCACAATGAAACTGATTCTCATTAAGAACATCCCAGGAAGGCAAAACTAAAAGTTACCTCTGCTGCAGTGGAGAACTTCATTTAGTTACCAGCTGTAAAACCAATCACACCATCAATTTAGAGCAGCTCAGATTAGATAAACGAGTACACTCATAGAGTCATTACATGCGATTTCTCTTTATTTTATTGTTAAGAAATGTAATTATTTTCATGAATGAGTATCTTTCAAGAAATGGGGCGTTTTTTTTTTTTTTTTTTTTCAAAATTCACTTTTATTCACTTTTAGACATTCAAATGGGCTGGGACTCCAGTGTGCATTATTAAAACTAAAATGTAAAAACGAATCAATTAATTACAGAAATAGTCCCTTTTAAATAAATCCTTTCCCCGATTCTCGCATTGGCCAGGGCTTAAACAAGCCAGTTATTTATTTATTTATTTATTTATTTATTTATTTATTTATTTATTTATTTTTCTCCAATGGGACCCTGTTGTTCAGCTCTGCTGCTCTCTGGAGGGACATGGTTCAGGAGTAGCTTATTTCCATAGACACTGAAATGGCACATTTGGAAAAGGAGTGAAAGAAAAGAGGCTTGCTCAGACTGCGGGCAAAATTAAATTGCCTCACAAAATCTGTCAATAGGATCATTTGAAATCAATCAGATCAGATTTGGCTCTGTTCAGACTGGAAGACCAAATCTGACACTTTGTCCACAAAAAAAAAAAAAAACAACGCATGTGTGAGGGTGTGAAATGTTCTATATCACTGCATGTACACCCCCCCCCACACACACATTTTTCTATTGAAAAATTCACTGTTCTGTTACTCTAAAGTAAAATATTTATGATAATATAAATAATAATATAAATATTGATAAAAATGGATTTCATCATGTTCAAGTCTTTCATTCTCTGAAAATAAAAGTAAGAAACACAGTCCAAAACTAAGAAAGACAATTTTTCTTAAAAATATATATTTTTTCATGTCCTAGTTCTAAGCTCTCACCTCTAAACCTACTCAAACCCATCACTGACCATCTTTCGTAAAAATCCAGCATGTTCCCGAAGACCTCTGATCAATCTGAAGTGAGATTAGCAGGCTTACAATATTGACTGTTTGTTTTTCCTCCTCTCATGTTTCCAGACGTCTTCGATCAAGATTCTGACCTCAAACTTTTCTCACCTTACACACACACAGACACCCACACACACGCACAAAGTGAGAAAGTAGCACACATCCATCTGAAGAAAACGTGAACCCTTGCACTTGCTCTCTGTTTAGTTTTAGATAGCTGACAGAGCGGGATTGCGAAATGTGGGATGTTGTGGATGTTGTGATGAGCAGCTGGATGATACGGCTCAGTGAAGGTTTTCATCAGAAAACAACAAACACTCAAGATGGTCAGTGACGTGCCAAAACACCACCACCATCATCATCATCATCATCATAATTGCTTTCTTTTTTGGTTTAATGTAAGCAGTGTTTGAGGTCATGCTCTCTCATGCTAATTTCTATATTTTTCTTATTGTGCGATATTTTTTTAAATATTTCGTAAAACAAGCACTCGAGTCAGGACTTTTTTTTATCCAACATCAGGGATCAAAACAGCTGCTTGATCTTGGTTTACACCCTCTCTCAGACAACAGCAAGCGTAAACATTTTCTCACATTATCACATTCGCACTTTCTTGAAGTTGTGCTTTTCACAGTACGTTCCCTGAACTCAGCTCCAACTCGTCTCTTAATGACGATAAACAAAATAAATCAACAAAGCAAAGAACAGAACCAAAGCAACCAATGTGGATTTTGGGTACTTAAAAAATATATATATATTGTAACGGGTTCGACCCATTGTTGCACGGGCAGCACCATGAAACACAGACACGAGGCGAGATCTTAGGGGAAAAGGATAATTTATTATGAATAAATAGGGGAAGGAAAAGGTAAAAGGAGGGAGGACGGAAAGAAAGGGAAGGAATGAAGTGTGCACGTGCGTGGTCCGAGGCAGTTCCCAGCTGGCATGTGGGCACGCGGCTGGCGGTGGTGGGCGGAGTGGCCGAACGGAGCACGCGAGGCAGCGCTCCTGCACGCTCCCTCTCGGTTCCTCCCCGCTGTCGATGGCCGGCCTGGCCACTCCCAGCTCTCTGTGGGCGCGGCCTCAGGCGGGAGTCTCGCTCGGACGTCCGTCGGCTGGGCGGCTTTCCCGGCTGGGATCCGCGGCCTTAACGCTGTCCTCCTCGCGGCCTTTTCCTCTTCGGCGGCGAGGACGCGAAGGCGGGCTCGACGCGGGAACGTAGGATGCCGTGGGAGCTCGTGCAGCTCTTTCCCGCGCTGTCCTCAGCGTGGAGATCAAAGGGCGCAAATCCAATGTCCTTTTTAAAAGTCTCTGGGGCACGTTCCATTGCCCCACTCCCATGCCACTCTCGAGCTCCACCGCGTTACGCTCTTCTCGGACCCCGGACTAAACTCCGCGCCTTGCTTTTATAATGCGGAGCAAGCCCGAGATCCTATTAACGTTAATCACTGCCAGCCGGCCCGCATAGGCGGCCCCGTCCCTTTCCACACCTGCAGAAGAGGTGCCGCCTACCTAGGGAGCCTACGAAGTGAGCGAGGGGCGATAATAGATTTGGGCGCACGCCCATCACAGGCGCACGCCGTGACAATATGTTTAAAAACTGGTTTAAAAACCAGCGCTAATTTAGACACATTAAATAGTTATGTTTATACTGTACATGTACATACAATTTAAACAATATACATGTATATCCAGTTGTGGCGGCACGGTGGTGTAGTGGTTAGCACTGTCGCCTTGTGATCTGGGTTCGATCCCTGGCCAGGCACAATTCCCGTCTCCTGCATGTTCTCCCCGTGCTTGGTGGGTTTCCTCCAGGTACTCCAGTTTCCTCCCACAGTCCAAAGACATGTAGGTTAGGCTAATTGGTTAGTTTACAAAATTGCCCGTAGTGTGTGAATGAGTGAGTGTATGTGTGTGTGTCTATGCCCTGCGATGGATTGGCACCCTGTCCAGGGTGTACCCTGCCATGTGCCAGCCAGTGGTTTAACACAGAACTACTCTTGGCTCACAAAGTCACCTTAAGTGTTATCATCGACTATGCCTTGCTCTCCCACCTGAAAGTAGAACGGTAGGTCATGGACATGAAAGCTCCCACCTCCCTGTGCATAAGGCATATGCACAGACCAAAATCTCCCTGAGATTAACCCAGACCTAGCAATAATAAATCAGCTAAGCCCGTGCCATTTTAGCTTGCTTCTTAATAATTCTGGCGGACACATGGCCGTGCAAACCTCTGTGACACTGGAGTACATAGAGATCACCATGAGATTCCTGCTGCCCGCATAACAGTAAAGGAAAAGACAGACCTCTTCTTTCCGCCACCACCAACAAAGTAAATCTGCTCATCCAGTGTAGGTGGCCCAGACACAAGATGATGGCCAAGATGCAGGTTCTCCTTCCAATCTGTTTCTCTCACCCAGTTGTATTGTCATAGTGCCCAAGACCAACGGTTCATTCTGGCTCTGCAATGACTTCTGATGGGTACCCATTGTCATAAGTGGACAACCTCATCAAGTGACTGGGGAAAGCCCTGTTCATCTTCACTATGGATCTGACCAAGGAGTACTGGCAGGTAGCATTCACACCAGGGCCACAATCAGCCTTCAGCACAGAACACCGTCCATGTGCCACAGCCTATTGCCAGCCTGCAAACATTGTCATTGACTAGTGTAGCTGGAAGACCACATTTACCACCTCTAAGAGGGACTTAAAGTAATCAGAAAGGCTGGGCTAATGGTGAATCCAAAAGAATGGCACCTGGGGCTAATCTGGGGTATTATTATTATTATTATTATTATTATTATTATTATTATTATTATTATCCAACATCCCGGTGTCAGCAGTGCCCTTTAAAAGGATTGCCAAACATCAGTCGTATGCTCTGGGTGAATGACTCATGGACCTCTTTCTGTGTTTCTAGTCCTATAGGCTCTGAGCACACCAAAGACTCTCCAACCCAGGGCAATCAGTTGAGAAGGGACCCTTGCCAAATCTCGGCCCCCCTCCTCAGCTTCACTGTCTTCAGCCTAAGCCAGCCCAGCTCGTCAACCTTTATTCTTTTCTTTATGCGACTCATTTATTTCCACACATTATTTTTTTTCCACATTCCATTAATTTTTATATGCATATTTATCTCTCACATACTGCCCATGTGACATCAGAAATGTCTACTGAACGTCAGATATGTTACTTTTGGGCATAACAGATTATCCTTACAGGGCACCTTTTTACATAAAACTACAGGGTGGGCCATTTATATGAAAAGTGGATTGGTCGTCGTGGGCAAGTTGAATGGCCCCCAAGGTCTCCCGATCTGACCCCCTTAGACTTTTATCTTTGGGGTCATCTGAGGGCAATTGTCTATGGTGTGAAGATACGAGATGTGCAGCACCTGAAACTACGGATACTGGAAGCCTGTGCTGGCATTTCTCCTGCGGTGTTGCTATCAGTGTGTGAAGAGTGAGAGAAGAGGGTTGCATTGACAATCCATCACAATGGGCAGCACATTGAACACATTTTTATAAGTGGTCAGAAACTTGTAAATAACTCATGAAAGAACAAAGTTACGTTAAAACCAAGCACACCATTGTTTTTCTTGTGAAATTCCCAAGAAGTTTGATGTGTCACATGACCCTCTTCCTATTGAAAAAAAACAAAAGTTTGATCCAAGATGGCCGACTTCTAAATGGCCACCATGGTCACCACCCATCTTGAAAAGTTTGCCCCCCTCACATATACTAACGTGCCACAAACAGGACGTTAATATCACCAACCATTCCCATTTTATTAAGGTGTACCATATAAATGGCGCACCCTGTATTACGTGCAAGTGAATATATATAATCCAGAAAAATATATATATATATATTTTTTTTTTTACATAAGAGTGGATACAAATGAAGTAGACATTAAAAAGCAGTGAGGATGGAAGGTTCCCTTAAGTGATAAATAAAACACCAGCAAGGATGAAGTGCACATCCAGGCATGACTCCAGCACACTTCCCACAATGCTCTCTGTCTTCCTTGGTCCTCAATAGCTTCACACGGTTCGGCTCCTGCAGGACGCTGCTCCATTACTGAATGTTGAATGAACTTCTTCAAGCTGTTTCTCCCCTTTGAGCTCCTCAGTGTTCACTATTATAAAAACCTCAGGGCTCGCACCATCATTGTGAACAAACAAGCCGTGCTTTACACACACTCTGTTGATCATAAAGCATGCAAAGAAGCCACATAGTACGAATTTATCTGTGTGCCTTAGGTAAATGTGTGTGTGTGTGTGTGTGTGTGTGTGTGTGTGTGTGTGTGTGTGTGTGTGTGTGTGTGTGTGTGCATGCCTGTTTTTCTAATTAGTATGCCCTTTGGCTTATGTGCCGTTTATTAATACTTATCACTGAATAGTTCCTCTAAATAATGCACACACACAATATGACGATAAGCCAATAGCCTCGGGTCACGCGATTGATAGCTTTAAGCAGCAGGTCGAACCCCCACGCAGGGGGGTTCACACTGTGATTTAATGTTTATGAGTTTTATGAGAGAATTCATTTCACATACACACACACACACACACATAGAGGAAGCAAGGTTACACACTGTTCAGTAGGCACTTCGGGTTTTGGTGTGGAGCAGGGAGACTGTGTGGTGATGAGTGTTCTGTGGTGTAGTGAAGGAAAAAACACTGATGCTCGACTGAAAGCAGTCAGGAAAGTGAAAGTGAGTCTCTTGACAGTCCAGGCAGACAAAAAATACATTAATGAAATCCCTGGTCAGGAGCCCGAGCAGACGTAGGGACAGTTAGCATGGCAAAAAAGCATAACATGGGGAAAACTGAAACAAATTTGGTTTATTTGGATTGATGCAATATTCATGGCAATAATTCAAAACCACAAGCTGCAGGTTTTTTTTTTTTTTTTTTGCATCAGGTAAATCCATAACCACTATTAAAACCCATGAGCTAGAAGGGAAAAAAAGTTTATAACTTAAAAAAAAAAAACACAAGAAACTGGAGATTAGGGGCGAGGGGACTGAGTTTATAAGACTTAGACAGCCAACACAGTTGGAGACACAAAAATAAGCAATGCTCACATGATGCTATACTATTAAAGGCAACCTCATGCTGTAAGTGTTATTTCAGTTCAGTATAAGTGTTATACGTGATAGTTCCAACATTATACACCCAAAAGGACAGTATGTCCATGCTATCAGACCTGAAAGCTACAGTAGTGTATTTAGAATGATCAGGCAAGTAGAAACAACTTCTTCTATTGATTGATTGAAATCCAAATGAGATTTAAATGTAAAACTTTTGGGAGCTACAGTAACAGATTTACACCCCTTATATACTGTACAAGGGGCAAGCAAGTCAAACCAGGATTCGTGATGATGAAATGTCTGGTAAAGGAAGGTGTAAAACTGATTGACATTTAGAGAAGACTTTAAGCACAGTACAGTGGCACTGCTTTCTGTTATAGAGGAATAGCCACAGGACATCTCTTCTTTTCCTTAAAGACTTTCTAAATGAAAGACTGACAGCTACCAGGTTGGAAGACTAATGGACAATCCTCTCTACTATTTAAGCTTTAAAAAATGACTCTTAAGCGCAGTAAAACAGTAGAATAATGCAAAGGTTTTAAAGAAGGCCACAGACCCGTGTATGACGATCCTGGCCGAGGTAGCTCGGATCCCAATGAAGTCTTTCCTGTGAACATTCAGTCAGGGGAAAACCTGATCCTTGAAAATCAACAATAACTTGTGGCCAACTGGTGGAAGAGACGCATCTGTCTGTGGAAACTGTATCATTCACCAACACCACTTGCACATTACAAGAACTCGGCTGGAAAAGTCCTGGTTTGAGTTGAACACCCATAATACAACACATAGAGACTTGGTAATTGCTGTGACAGTTTATGAATGCATTATACGCAGCAGGAGGCAAAGTCTATGCACAACAACCATTTTCATAAACGTGACGTTATTAAAATTTGGAAATCAGACTGATACGTTTCCTCTGGGAATTCTACCAAGCTTCCAGATTAGCATTGCATCATTGCAGAACTGTCTACAAATTGTGCTGAATAAACAATGCAATAATAACTTTAGATTCTCTGATAAGCATTACAGGGTGAGAACGGAGACAGGTCTAGTCGAGCCGAGAATGGAGATGGCATTCTTTTTTTTTTGTTTGTTTTTTTTTTTGGATGAGGAACTTCTGTGTAGAAACAGAATGCTGGTGTAGGAGAATCCCAAGTAGGATATCACTGCATGTGTGTGCGGTTCTGTGTGTACAGTACATTGAGGGGTGGCTGGCAGAAGATCCATTGAGCAGCTGTTAGCGGGATAATCACTTCCCACCCCCCACCCTTCTTTTACTAATTAACACTTTAATTAACGCCAGCCTCCTCCTGTATTCTGGAAGGGTGCAATATATGAAGTCAAAAGATGAAATCGCACCAAGACATCGGATGACAGCCGATACTTACATTGAATGTTACATTGCATACAAGTCTATTATAAAATTCATGTGACTTCAGGTGTTCAAAGATTCAATGTTGTGTTAACATAAAAACACCTGCTTCTCATTTTGTTCAGGAAATGTTTAAACAGCATCCAGAGCAAATTCCTTAGAAACAAAATATGTGACATCAGCTAAAATCAGATCAGTGTCATCTATCTGCGGCTCGCTCATGCTAAAGTATTTACTTGGTAGGCACTTTCCTTTCAGCAGGTATTGTCCTTCGAGAAATGTGGCACAGCTAGCGGCAAATAGTCGCCAATGGACAATGGGATTGCTCCACTCATGAAAAGGAGGTGTGGAGCTTAGCTCGTGGTTTTAAAGTCTGGAGAAAGTGTGCAGCATGTTAACATGGATAGTGGTATGTGATGCCCCAGGGACTTTAAATAAGGCAGACTGTACACTACTGTTTGATGGCCGGGCAAGAGACAGTCACTGAAGAATTTCAAGAGACAGTCACTGAAGGACTGCATGGGCTGCCCCATGCGTTTCAGCGATTGAGACACAGCAACCAAAGGGGCAAAAGGCCTTTAAAGTCACTATAGCTGCCCAAATGTTAGATCGTCACGTTTGACTCATGCCTGTGGCTGTGCCAAAAGAGGACTGGGCAGGGCCAGCTGGCCATGACTACGCCTGTTCTATTGAGGAGCCTGCAAGAGCCGCTACTATACAAGTCCACTTTGCCACTCTGGCATGTCGCCATCATCTCTCGCCAACAGCAAGAAGAATGGCAAATGAAAGGGGACATGCCATGTGCCCTAGCGTACAACACTGTTTAAACACCCGCAAAGACACACACACTGAAGAACCTCACGACCTGCCCCAGCACTTTCACATCCCAAGTTAAACCCCATATCTCCTTTTAAAGAATGGAGCTAGCTTGAGATCCATTGATGATTATTTGTCACCAGACTGAGCAGCCCCTTCCCTTCAACACACCTGCTAAATGACAGGCCACCTACCAAGTGATCTCTTTGGAGTGAGCAAGGAGCAAAAAAGAGTTGGGCAGATGCCCCTTACTGATGTCTCCATGATAGAAGATTTTTTATTAATTTTAGCAATTTGTATTGTTCAACCAGCTACTTGAAATTTCTTTCAGGATTAAGTATCTACAGTACCTGTCTGCCAGCCTGTCTGTCTATCTATTAGCCTTTAGCTAGGTTAAATGTTCAGAGTTGATATCATGCTAGCTAGCATTTGAAATATTATCAATAAAGGTGTTGTTAGTTAGCTTAGTTAATGTTTCATACAGTACATTTCTTGGCTAAAGTAAAATAGTGGCATTTGATTAGTTTAGCTTTCATAGATGGGATACATTTGACAATATATATACTTTTCTCATTTAGGTTGAAAAAGAATTGGAGGCTATTCTTTGCTTTTATCTTTAGCTCATTTGTCCTTTTAAGACTTCCATGCTTCAGTTACGCCACGCCCTTTCTAAGACTCACCAGTGTTCAAAAATGCTTTTTACAACATCTGGCTCCAGCATCTCCAGATGGCTGGCAAACTAAAAAGAATCCAATTTGATGATAAAGTAATGCCTGGTGGACAGGATAGTTAGATGTGAGTGGGTTGGCAATTTGCCCATTTTGGGGTATTAATATAGCAAGGAAGCAAGAATCATGATGTTGGGGTTTGAGACTTGCAATGAATTTAAAAGCTAGCAAATAGCACTCTCGGGAGCACACTGACATAATCTGCCTCAGCTATTTTTATTGAGATTGAGAAGACCATTTAAATACCACACAGACCTTTTAAATCGATCCATAGTGCTGGGACAGTAGTAAGTAGCCCAACAATCATGCTTCATCATATCACTCTAAATGTTATGACCAGCTCAGTACTACAGGCTGTTTTTTTTTACCTTGCCATTTATTCGCCATTTCCTTCACCACCTTCCCTATCAATACATTAGGCATGTATCAGTACAATAGATTATGGAGTATTTGTTTGTTTTGATGATAGCCTTTGGCTGTTCCCGTTGAGGGGTAACCATAAAATCAGAACAACAACTTGGCACAGGTTTTATGCCGGATGGCCTTCCTGACACAACCATTTCATTTTAGCCAGGCTTGGGACCAGTACCTGGGGTTTGGACATTGGCTGGGAATCAAACCTGGGCCTCCCACATGACAGGCTAAAAACCTACCAATGTCAAAGCAACCAATGTCTGTTTTTTTTTATTTTGTGCATTAAAAAAAACAAATATCACATTAGTTATTATATTTTATTACAGTGGTATGCAAAGTGCAACAGAAACATGCTTTCTTTCAGATTGAGCTAAAAAAAAAAAAATGCAGAGTACCACCCTTCCTGATGTGGCATTAGGCATGTTGAAGCATTAAATAAGATAATCAAATTTTTTTGGATGGCACTTGTACTTCAACAATGACCCATGACTGACACTTAATTCCATCAAATATTATGGCAAACATCTAGTATTTCCATCGGTTCATGTGTCATAAGTTACAGCATGCTACCTCCTGATGGAAGTGCCACTAATGTTAAGGTATAAAGACAGGGTATAAAATAATCAAATGAACATCTATTAAAGGTTCCACTTTGTGGAAACCTGTTATTCTTCCAAACAATTTTTTCAATTAGAACACATTACAATAAAACCTTTCTTTTTTAGTAAGACCCCTTAATTAACCAATAAAACCTTTTTGAGTCTCTTGGCCTTATTGAAAAATGTGTTGAAATTAACCTACTTGTGCCTTCAATTGCTGCATAAACCACAGGAAATGAAGTGGATCCAATGGCTAAATATACTTGAGCACCAACAAACAAATAGTTACGAATAAATTCATTTGACATTTTTTATTTTTTAAAAAAACATTTTAAGGCTGTTACCATGAAGCAACATAAGCAGGGCTTAGCAGGCCAAGAGTTCAAGGTTGTTGATCCAGCCTCCAAACAACTGAGACCTCAATCGTATCGAGCATCAGTGGGATCAATGGTTTGGAACAAGTCCAACCAACCAAGGGCAATCACTGTAACCTAGAGTACAGCATCCAAAGGATCCACTGCTAACTGGACACCACAGGAATCACATGGGGCCATTTCTTGAGGGACCAGAGCCACCATGGCACCACAAGTGGAATCTAAAACCTAGGAGGTTTTAATGTTAATGGTTTGAAACCTATGGCTGATTTACCCTTGTAAAGGTCTCAATAGTAATACTCCACACCTCAGTGATTTTGCCTTATACAGTCATACAGAATCTTTAAAAGTGTCTACTGTATATAAATCCTTACAGTAGTTATGATTGCCTCTGCAAAGATTCTTCTAGTGACATTTTTCTAAAGGCTAAAATTACAGTATATTGTGTGCTAAATATTCCCAATAGACCTTATTCAACCATGACATGTACAATTATTCACTTTTTTGTCACTGCTAAATCCTGACCAGGGTTTTGGTGAATCTGAAACCTGTCACTGGAACACTGGACTTTGACTTGTATTTACAACTGTTCGTAATGTGGCTAATCCAGAGTTAATCTAGTTAGTGGCCTTTAGAGAGAACCCGTGAAACTCCACACAAACCACAGTCTCAGCTCAGTGTTAATTCCAGAAGGAGAATTAACATCCAACCCAAGAGATACTATGCAAATGAACAACAGATGGAGGAAATAATGTACAGTAAGCTGATACCAAAAATGATCGTTTGGGTGAGAAGATGTAACTGTAGTTAGTAGAACAGCAATGTTTTTTAACAGCTGGCTATGCTCCAAACTGATCCACTGTAGGGCTGGCATACCTGATGTGACAACACCTTATTAAAATCCAGTGTATTTGTCCTCGCAACGCCCCTCATCCATCGCTCCAACCCTTTCCTTGCTTCCTCTATTTTTCCCTCCCTGGCAGCTGAGGCCTGGAGTTGTTCCACCGAGCTGAGCATAAATCTAGCAAAGTGCCCAGGGCAAGGTCTTCATCAGCGGCCTATTCTTCACCACTTTACATGAAGTCAGCAGGGCATGCGGATAATTACTGAGTCTCATGAATAAAGTTCCCCATGTGACCCGTACTGCAGGATGCAGCACTTGCACTAACAGGTGGGTTACATCAGTTGCATTCCCTGCTTTATAATTGGGATTCATTTGCTTTTAATGCAATTTGCTTTGTTGGCTTGTGCCTCCTGTTATAGCCAAATGATTCCTGGAGCACTCCTGTGAGGTCATGAGTTTGTTTGCACAGCAGAGGAAGGGGAGAGAGGCAGGTTCAAGAGAACTGGGCCATTGGAGCACATTAGATTTTTTTTTATTTTTTCAACTAAATCACTAACATCACTTAGCTTTAGAAAACCTTATAACAAGGTCTGGACCTAAAACAAATTACAGCATGCACTGGTTCCTACAAAAAGTACAGTACAGACCAAAAGTTTGGACACCCCTTCTCATTCAGCGAGTTTTCTTTCTTGTGTTCTTTCTTGTGTTCTTTAGCCCAAACGCGTCTCTTCTGCTTGTTGCCTGTCCTTAGCAGTGGTTTCCTAGCAGATATTCTAGCATGAAGGTCTGATTCACACAGTCTCCTCTTAACAGTTGTTCTAGAGATGTGTCTGCTGCTAGAACTCTGTGTGGCATTGACCTGCTCTCTGATCTGAGCTGCTGTTAACCGCCGATTTCTGAGGCTGGTGACTCGGATGAACTTCTCCTCCGCAGCAGAGGTGACTCTTGGTCTTCCTTTCCTGGGGCGGTCCGCATGTCAGCCAGTTTCTTTGTAGCGCTTGATGCTTTTTGTGACTGCACTTGGGGACACTTTCAAAGTTTTCCCAATTTTTCGGACTGACTGACCTTCATTTCTTAAAGTAATGATGGCGGCGCGTTTTTCTTTACTTAGCTGCTTTTTTCTTGCCGTAATACAAATTCAAACTCTTTGAATGAGAAGGTGTGTCCAAACTTTTGGTCTGTACTGTATGTTAAACAGTTTAAGCAATTAAAATAGTTGGAAACATTTTACTACAATATGTGTGATTTATGTTTTCTATTTACCAATGTGATCATGTGATATTTCCCACTAATACGGTTCACTTCTAATTTCTGTGGACACTGATAACTAAAATTCACCGCTTGATAGAGTGACTCAAAATGCTTTCAAATCCACATCATGTATAACGCCAAACGCCAGCCACTGAAGTACAGTATCATTTGTAACTGAAAACTGTGATTTTTACTAACAGACAACTTTTGGTCCCCAAAGTTAGTGACAACTCGTATAGTAGATCAGCTGGGGATAGTTTTTCCTCCAAGCTTTACAACTGCGTATTTAGAGTGAAAAATGCTATTAAGGTTTTGTGTTAGGTTTTTAAGCTATGACTCCTGAGAAATTAAATTCTTCAGTTATGTCTAAATCACACTCTGTATTACAAGAACATTTAGAGCATTTAGCAAGCAGTGAAGTGAGCTGCTTTGGAAAGCTTTATACCAGAACAGTATTCTGAAAAAACTCAGCATGTGTTTTATTTAAGGTAAACCTAAAATTAGATAAGACATAAGAGGAAAACATTCTGAGTCAAAAGCAGAGTGTTGCGCAACTGTAAGTGCGACGGTAAGGGGAAACCAGGATTGAACGTAAAGTAGACTTGCATCGTAAGATTTGCATAGTGGGACATTACAATTGCATAAGCAAACTTGTGACATGTTCTGCAGCTCCTGGACTGGAGTGTGGTGCAGAAAACTAGAAGGTTCATAAAAGAAACATTCTAGTTTTGCATGAGACAGGATGTTTGAACAATAAACAACATACTCTGCACAGCGTATAAATAAATCAGAAAAGTTAAATTTAACTTAATTAAAAAAAAAACATTTGAATATCCAACAATCAAATTGGCCATGTATGTCTGGATGTGTGCACCTGGAGATTGCACCTAACATCTGGAGTGAAATCATAGGTCATTGCGGACATTTACAGCGCAGTAATGTCAGATTGAAAAATAAGAATAAAAAAATTTTTGTCAGGAAAAAAAAAGTATGCACTTACACCTTGCTCACAACATGAAACGAGACATTTATTACACCTTATTTATTTTTCATTCAGTAAGCTGAATTGCTAAATTATCAACCCATTGCTTGTATGTATTTGCAGTTTCCCTGGTAAGCTTTTTTTTAGTACAGAGAGCGTAATACAGCATTTTACCACAGCCATAAGTAAAAGATACATAGATACACATACAGTACAGTGCGTTTAGCAAAAATCCACCAAGTAAGAGATCATTGCGTACTGTAGGTGCAAATTGTGCTTCCAGCTCATATCAATTGGTGTAAATAATTAAAAAAGAAGAGATTGTAGTCCTTCATGTGACTTCTACTATAAGCAATAAAAATCAGTAATGAAATCATTTATATTTCTTATAAATTCGTTATGAGACACTGCAGACATGTACAGCAGCATATGGAGTTCGCCACTATGTTTTAGGCTGGCAAGTTATTAAATGAAATATTATCCCAATTCTATATGATTTTTAATATGAAGTAGACAGGAGGTGGAGGACGGAAGCAGCCATAAGGGAAATGAAATGCTCGGAGCGATTTTTCTGATGATACAGCATCCTCACCCTCGTCGCTTGCTGCTTAATTACATCATTAATTATCCCAATCTGAAAAAAAATTTGGAATGTTTAACAAGAAGTCATTAGTTAATCTTCTTTTACAAAGCCCAGACACAAAGGTCAATGGCAAAAATCTTTCCAAATAACACCCACACACACACACACACAAATACAAAGGCATCGGGTTCGGGCAACTACAGTACCACGAACAACAATAACTCATTTTTAACAGCTCTCCAATTCTACTGTAGTCACTGAGCGCGCAACTTTTAAGACCTCTACATTAGAGACTCGCTCCAGCTGCAGTAAAAATAAACAACCAAAAAACAGCTAGGTTCAAGATTTATTACTTTATAGGATCTTTTGGTTTTTGTTCAGCAGCAGGTGATTAGTTTACTGAAGACCTCTTGGTTTTTTACTTCTACACCACACTGTGTCCTGCTGAAGCTTTGCTTTAGTGTTACTACAGTACATAAGGAATATAAGATTTGACGGTACTGTATCATGTTCTCAGAAAATAATCAAGGTGTTTCAAATGTTTCAATACCTTTGACTGAAATGTATAATTTCTTCCATAAATTCCGCAGACATTCCCTGGCCGGATTGTCTGCTGTGGTGACAGGAGCAATAATTTATTTGATTTGCAACAAGTTCAAAATCCATACAGTGGAACCTTGGATTACGAGCATAATTCATTCCGAAGTGGGCTCGTATTCCAAAACACTCACAAACCAAATCATCATTTCTTATAAGAAATAATGAAAACTCAAATTGTATCATGTTCTATAAAACTATAAAACTATTGACCAAATTATTCGTTCCACAGCCCCAAAAAATAAATACATAAAAATAATTAATACAATCTATAAAATGAAAATAAAACAAATTTATCTGTAAAAAACTTTAAACTTTAAATTTATTTGTAAAGTACAAATAAATCCTGACAGATACGTGTTTCAGTTGGTGCGTGCAGGCGCCGTATGTGTGTGTGTGTATGTGTGTGTGGAATTATCCCCTTCCCTCGCCTCGTTTTACACAGTACTTCAGGAATTTCTAATGTTTACTGTTTCTCCTCCCACTACCTCAACTCATACCTCATTACTACAAAAAGTATTGAAACATGTTAGGTTGTTGTGTTCATTTGCGCGTGCACTTTGTTGTCTGTTATCTATTGTTGTCTATTTTTGTATAGGAATAGATAGTATTCTGTCAAAATCTGTCATAGCTGAGCTAGTGAGCTAATTAGGTCTCTTAGTTAACTAGCTAGTTCTGGTAATTTGTGTTGTAAATTTATGTTGTTAAATTCATGCTGCATGTACAGTATGTAGCACTTTGGTCCTAAAGGAATGTTGTTTCGTTTCACTGAACTGTATATAGTTGAAATGACAATAAAATCCTACTTGACTTGACTTGGTGCTTTTCTGCTTTTTTTCACAATTACAGTCCATTTCCTGAATGTTCTTCAGTTCAAGTTCTTAACGTCATTTCCAGCTATGGCATTTTGAACGGCTTCAGTCAAATAAAAAACCTGAAGCCTAGTGCCCTTTTAGAGCCTTGTCCTATCATATATGTCTCTTGAATCCTATATTATTCAGCATTATATCAGTGCATATTGATTCCCATTAGAAATGAAACCGAATTTGTGTGCCCCCCCCCCCACCATCACACCCCATCCGAAGCCTTGTCAAGAAAAATGAAAATCCAATTCTGTCAACACATCTTCATTTAGTACTGTTGACAAAGGGTACGCAAAAAAAGAATGGCAGTTAATGGAGATTTATGTTGACCTATGCACAATCGACCTGAAGCCATTTATCCTGCATATACATCATTTACTCAGTAATGTAAACTGCTTTCTGTGGGGTAAAGTAAGCATTAACAAGGAGGAGCGCATGGTGGAATACTAAATAAAATGCCAGCAAGTCATTTTTCTTCCTACATTTGGTGGTTGAGGTGTTCATACTACATACTTTACAGAATCACTCCCTCTGTTTAAGCAATTTTTAATGCAAAATTATGCATGGATTTTCATATCGTACTATTGACCTATAAAGCACTAAATAGTCTAAGGCCATGGTACCATAGTGTTATCCCAGTTATATTATCAGAGTCATGCCTACTTCTGTAAAAGGGTGCAGGCTGCTTGTTGGTACCTCCCATAATAATAGTCTGAATCTCGAAAGTTATGGAAAAGCCTTTCCAATTAATGTTTGGGACTCAAACACAGTCGTAGTGTTTAAGCCTAGCCTGAAAAACTATTTATTTAGTCAAGCCTTCTGTAAATAGATTTGCCTTAGGTAAAGGAGCAGATCTAAGGGTCTCAGTGACATAGAGTATTATGGTAAACTGGTTTATTTGTCTTTTTCCACTCTCATTGTTCACTCAATTTTGTTGAGGGCGAAGTGACTGGTTGCTTTACCTCCCATGGTGCCCTCATGTCTGTGTTTCCTTCACTCATAGCACACAGTATGAGTGCAGACAAATCCCTAATATATGGGATCCCTGTTGAGTCTGGTTCCTCTCAAGGTTTCTTCCTATTATCCAGAGGTGGAAAGAGGACTAAAATTTTGTACTCAAGTAAAAGTACTGTTACATCAGTGAAATTTTACTGAAGTACAAGTAAAGTTACCATTATAAAAATCTACTCAAGTAAAAGTAAAAAGTAGCTCATTAAAAAAATTACTCAGAGTAAAAGGTACCGAGTTCCTTTTT
>QMIH01000090.1:88471-148276 GCA_003987875.1 Clarias batrachus
GGGAAGGGATGAAGTGTGCACGTGCGTGGTCCGAGGCAGTGCCCAGCTGGCATGCGGGCACGCGGCTGGCGGCGGTGGGCGGAGTGGCCGAACGGAGCGCGCGAGGCAGCGCTCCTGCACGCTCCCTCTCGATTCCTCCCCGCTGTCGATGGCCGGCCTGGCCCCTCCCAGCTCTCTGTGGGCGCGGCCTCAGTCGGGAGTCTCGCTCGGACGTCCGTCGGCTGGGCGGCTTTCCCGGCTGGGATCGGCGGCCTTAACGCTGTCCTCCTCGCGGCCTTTTCCTCTTCGGCGGCGGGGACGCGAAGGCGGGCTCGACGCGGGAACGGAGGATGACGTGGGAGCTCGTGCAGCTCTTTTCCCGCGCTGTCCTCAGCGCGGAGATCAAAGGGGCGGATATCCATAGTCCTTTAAAGTCTCTGGGGCACGTTCCATTTCCCACTCCTCTGCCACTCTCAAGCTCCACCGCGTTACGCTCTTCTCGGACCCCGGACTAAACTCCGCGCCTTACTTTTATAATGCGGAGCAAGCCCGAGATCCTATTAACGTTTAATCACTGCCAGCCGGCCCGCATAGGCGGCCCCGTCTCTTTGCACACATGCAGAAGGGGTGCCGCCTACCTAGGGAGCCTACGAAGTGASMGAGGGGCGATAATAGATTTGGGCGCACGCCCATCACAGGCGCACGCCGTGACACTTACTTTTTATGGCTTCTTCCTTACAGAGCACTTACAGAAGCAAAATAATTCATATTTGCAATAGTTGTGTTTATTCTTTCTCATTCATCATAACAATACACTGGGATGCATTTGGTCTAAAAGGGTCACTGTTGCAAATCGATCAACAGTGATCCAGTGTACTGGGGGGGAAAAAAAAAAAACCTGCTTGCTATTGGACTAAAAGGCTTAAAAACCGACGCTGGCTTTAGGCCGTCCTGAATCATTTCGAATTTGCTGAGAATTTGCTCCATAGTTCATCTCAATAAATCCAGGGAAAATAACAGAGGGGGCATTTTATATAGTTCATTCCATTATTGTAATTACTTCAGATGTCTAAGTGAGGCCAAATGCTAGGCTGCGGTTAATGAACAAGCTGGAACATAAGAGGAATTCCATTTTAGCAACTTTCTCTCTCTCTCTCTCTCTCTGTCTCTCTCTCTCTCTCTGTCTCGCTCTCTGTCTCTCTCAGCCTTAATGTTTTTGTCCCAAAGACAACTCAGCTCAAAGGTATTGAGGCAACAAACTGGATGTGACAGTTTTGCACTGTTCAAGACAAGGATTCAGACAAATGAATTATTTGCTCCCATCTGAAGAAAGGTTCCAGCACCTTCATCAGCTTGAGAGCCATGACTGCAGCTGATGTGTTTCATGTGCAAATGCCTTTAACCAGCCCTTGTTTCTTTATATTAAAGTAAAGTAAATTATGTAGATAAAAATAAAATAAACTGGAACAAATGTTCTGCTGCAACAGATTGCAAAGTCTCTCAAGATACAGCATCGCAACTGTTCAAACCACTCAGCATCAATGGGATACTTATCACCGGCCTACACATATTTTATCATCTGTACCTGGTTCTCACTGGTTGCTGTAAGTAAGATGGTTTCTATGCTTGAATGATTCATAGGTCACTCTGTTCCAAATGTTCCTCTGAAACTGCTTAGGTATGGAGACTAGAATGGAAATGAGAGACAAAAACTTGGCAAAGACGATGAAAAACATCATTAAGTTGATGTGTTGGAAGCAGATAAAATAACCATTTGTAAGGATTTTTTGCAATGGCTACTGTAGATGACTGGGTCAGACCAACTACAAAACTACAGCCGTTTTGGGATGTTCCCGGTCTACCGCAGTCAAAAATAATACAAAGAAGGAAAACGGGTGAACTTGCAACAGGCTCATGGATGGGTAAGGCTCACTAATGCACATGGAGAGGTGACCTGTGTAGTCTGATCCAATAGAAGAGCTACTGTAGCTCCAATTGCTGAAAAGGTTCTGATAGAATGGAGACAGAGCACACAGTGCATCACTGTTTAGGTTGCAGGAAGTGGACCTACTCAATACTAGGTAGGTGGATATAATGCTAATGCTGATCGGAGGAATAGGATGATGGATATTTTCAATAAATGCACATACTGTGCCAGCGTAATCATAACCACCAGGTAATCATGTACACGTTTGCCCTGAATACTAGGCACTAGTGTGTTTGTGTCTCTTGTGCTTATCATATTGTATTTAACAGTCCAATTCACTTCAATTTTATTTGTATAGCACTCTTAACAATTTTCATCGTCACAAAGCAGCTTTACACAATCAAAAGAATTATTTACGTTTGTTAGAAATGTGAATGTTTATGAATCAAAAAATAGTCAGATAGTCCCTGATGAGCAAGCCGAGGGTCGACAGTGGCAAAGAAAAACTCCCTGAGATGGCAGTAGGAAGAAACCTTGAGAGGAACCGGACTCAACAGGGAACCCATCCTCATTTGGGTGAAACAGAAAGCAGGAATTGATCTGCATTCATACTGTGTGTTGGGTGGCAGGCAGTTGAGTATAATAGTTGTTAATTGATGTTAATATGAAGTCCGGGTAGTTATTGGAGGCTCAGGTAGATTTATAGGAAATTCCAGTCCTGAACTATCGAGTTCAGCCAAGTCCGCAGAGAAACGGACGTCAACATCATGCGAGGCCAGAACCGCCTTCCTAGTTACCAGAAGCGGATCACCAGGATGAGTCAGGCAGGTCCAGAGGGCAGAGGGAATCTGGATCAATGGCAGCTCAGGAACGACATGTGTAGCTCGACAGAGAGATGGAAAGAGAGAGAGAGAAAGGGAGAGAGAGACAGGAGAGGGGAGAGCAAAAGAGGAGAGATAACAGTTAGGTCTGGTCACAGTCAACATGTATAAGGTGAATGTATATTTAGTGCAAAGTGCAAGCAGGGACTCCGGCAGGACTAACTATAACATTATAACTAAAAGGCAGAGCCAGAAGGAAACACAGACATGAGGGGGAACTGAGATGTAAAGCAACCGATCACCTCACCGTCAACAAACCTGAGTGATCAATGAGAGTGGGGAGGACAGCATCTAAACATACCAGTTCACCAGAATACTCTACGTCCAYGWGYCCCCCAGATCTGCTCCTTTACCTAAGGCTAATCTATTTACAAAATGTTTGGTTAAATAAATAGGTTTTTAGCCTAGACTTAAACACTGAGACTGTGTCTGAGTCCTGAACACTATTTGGAAGGCTATTCCATAACTTTGAGGTTTTGTAAGAAAAAAACTCTGTCCCCTGCTGTAGTTTTTATAATATGTGGTACTGACAAGCAGCCTGCATTCTTTGATCAAAGTAGGCGTGGCGGATCGTAAGACACTAACAGTTCACTCAGATACTGCAGCGCGAGACCATTTAATGCTTCATATGTCAAAAGTAGTATTTTAAAAGTAGAAATTGCTCGTATCTTCTGGTTCTAGTGAGGACTCTCGCTGCTGCATTCTGAACTAATTGAAGCTTGTTTATGCACCTAGTTAAACAAACAGACAGTAAAGCCTTGCAATAGACCAACCTAGAGGTGATAAAAGCTTGAACAAGTTTTTCTGCATCGTTTAGTTCCTTAACTTGGCAATATTTCTGAGGTGAAAGAAAGCTATCCTGGTGATATTGTCTACATGAGCTTCAAATGAAAGACTAGAATCTATAATCACACCGAGGTCTTTTACTGTTGCATTAGATAGAACAGAAAGGCCATCTAAAGTTACAGTGTGATCTAAAATTTTGCTTCTAGCTGCATGCGGTCCTATGACTAGAACTTCTGTCTTATCAGGATTAAGCAGAAGGAAGTTGGTTAGCATCCAGTCTCTTATATCCTTTGCACATTGCTCAAATTTAGCAAGCTGGTTTTTCTCACCTGGTTTTGCTGAGACATATAATTGTGTGTCATCAGCATAACAGTGAAAATTAATATCATGCTTACGGATTATGTTGCCCAAAGGAAGCATGTAAAGGGAAAAAAGCAGTGGGCCTAAAACCRAACCCTGTGGRACACMAAACKYCWCTAGTGAACATGCAGAATAATCACCATTTAAATCTACAAACTGATAACGATCAGTCAAATAGGATCTGAGCCASRAGAGGGCHGTTCCCTTAATTCCTACTACATTTTCTAATCTGTGAAGGAGAATACTATGATCAATTGTGTCAAAAGCTGATCTGAGGTCGAGTAACACAAGCATAGTTACGCAACCCTGATCAGAGGCCAATAGGTCTCTGTGCTGTGATGAGGCCTAAATCCTGACCGATACAGTTTGTGTATGTTATTTCTATGTAAATATGAGCATAGCTGCTCCGCTACTATCTTTTCCAGAATCTTAGAGATAAAGGGGAGGTTTGCTATCGGCCTCTAATTAGACAGCTGACTGGGGTCGTGGTCAGACTTCTTAATTATGGGTTTAATAACTGCTAATTTAAAATATTTTGGAACATACCCAATGCTGAGTGAAGAATTAATTATTTTCAACTGGGGTTCTGTTATTTCTGGCACTATCTGTTTGAGAAAATGTGTCGGTATGGGATCTAATATACAGGTTGATGAATTTGCAGAAGAGATGAGTGAAATTAATTAATTCTCTTCAAGGGGAGTAAAGTGTTCTATGTTCCGATCTGACATGGTTAGTTTAACATCTGCATCTGCACCGGTTTCAAAGCCTCAATTTTATGCCTTATGTTTACAATTTTATTATTAAAGAAGTTCATGAAGTCCTCACTACTGTATGTTGTTGTTGTGGAGATTTCTGCAGTGGTCTTATTCCTGGTTAATTTGGCTACGGTATTGAATAAAAATCTCAGATTATTTTTGTTATTTTCTATGAGTGGAGAGATACGTTGACCTAGCTACACTAAGAGCTTTTCTATAGTTCAGGATGCTCTCCTTCCATGCTGTTTGAAATACTAATAATTTGGTTTGACACCATTTACGTTCTTATTTCCGAGCGGTCCGTTTTAAACTGCGCATGTGACCATTATACCAGGGAGCAAGTTTCTTATCTCTAATCATTTTCCTTTTAACTGGAGCTACATTATCTAAGCTATAACGGAATGTTGACTCTAAATGTTCAGTCGCCTGATCCAGTTCTGTGGCGTCAGATGGCTATCCAATCAAAGTTGATAACTCTGAGAAATTACTGATAGAGCTCTGTGTGGTATTTGATGTCAATGTACGTTTAATACAGTAGCACGATGCTGTGCATACATTATTACTATGCCACACTTTAATTGAGACAAGATAGTGATCTGAGAGCTTCAGACAGTGGAATTGCGAATAAATTTCTTATACTTAATCCGAAGAATAGTATTAAATCTAAAGTGTGACCTGCTTTATGAGTGGCTCCCACTACACACTGATCTACTCCTGCTGAGTCCAGTATGGACATAAATGCTGTTGTCACCGGTCTTCTGGGTTCTCAAAATGAATATTAAAGTCAGCAATTAACGTTTTGTCTACAGAAACAACAAGGTTTGAGAGGAAATCTGCAAATTCACAGAGAATTTCCGAGTACGGCCCTGGGGGTCTGTAAATGATGATTAGCGGGATTGACTGAGCTGACTTTATGTTACTATAGAGAACTTCAAATGCATTAGATTTAAAACTGTGTTTTTGTACGAGAGACAGATTATCGTTATAAATAACTGCGACTCCTCCTCCTCTACCAGTTAGCCGAGGCTGGTGTATGTAGCTGTATCCAGGAGGACTAGCTTCATTTAGAGCTACATACTCGTCCTGTTTAATCCAGGTTTCTGTTAAACATAATATATCAAACTCCTGATCTGTGATAGTTTCATTAACAATAACTGCTTTAGATGCGAGAGATCTAATATTTAACAGTCCTAGCTTCAGATCAGAGGTGCGTATTCAGTGTGGTCTGAGTTTGTGGTATCTATGTTAATTAAATTACTAAAACAGACTTTCTGAGTCTTTCTAACTGTATGTTTACGTTTAGCTCGGGGAACAGACACAGTCTCAATATGATGAACCCTGAATGACGACTCTATGCAGCTAGCAGACGGTTGGTTTAGCCTGTCTGTCTGCTCCCTGGCCTGGGCTCTGGATTGTCACCGATTAACTAGGCCTCTTCTGAGACTATGTGCTATACTGCAAGAAATGAGAGCAGCACCTTCCCGAGTGGGATGGACACCGTCCCGCCCTAACAGGCCAGTTTTGCACTCAAAGGTCTTCCAATTGGCTATGAAGCCCACGTTGTTTTCGGAGCACCAAGTGGACTTCCAGCGGTTCAGCGACCATAACCTGCTGTAAGCTATGTCGCCACGTCTCATTGGGATGGGACCAGAGCAAACTACTTCATCGGACATCGTCTTTGCTATCTTAAACACCTCTGTAAAGTTATGCTTGCTAACCTCTGACTGACGAAGGCGTATGTCGTTAGCTCCAGCATGTATCACTATCTTAGAGAACCTATGCTGACCTAGAGCTTTAAGATTACCTGCTATGTCCGGTGCTCTGGCTCCCGGGATACACCTGACCACTGCTGCTCCTAAAGTAGTATGAAAATGTAAAAATTTGATGCTATTAATGTTAATATTGTATGAACAAAAAGCTATATAATTTAAATGCCGAAACGAACGCGAAACTTTCACGGCAACGATACAAAAACAGGAAGCTCAGCTGTTGTTTCTACATTTAGCATTTCATCCTTGTTCATAGTCCATAATCTGTGTTTCTAGTTCCTGTTCCTGTTGTTGAATGGATGCACTTGCATTCATCCGCATCTCTCAATCCTGACAGAAAGCAAGATTGTCAACTGATGCAGTAGATTGCCATTTGCTTAAACAGAAGATGAAAATGTGAAAGTATTTCTGTGGAAGCTGAGGCAAGTGAACTAGAGGTGGATAGCTCAACCTTAAACCCAGTGAAATCAAGCACCAACATGACATGGTCACCCCCCCTGAGGCAGACAGTCCCACCAAACTCATGCCTCATGAGTAACTTCCCAGCAAGTGACTCAAGTGACTGCGGTCGCTTTAGCTTATGACTCTGGCAAGCAGGTCTCATCTTGACCTCGAATGCTGTTGTGCCCTTTATTGTCAGGGAACATCACTGGAAGTAATGTCACCTGGCGTGCCCAAGAAAGTCACTGTGCCCCCTACCTGGCTTGGCGCATTGCCCTGCCTCTCCATTTTGCATCTCTTACTTTGTAAGGAACACTGCTGCTCTGCGCCTTTTACATATCTGCATCGGCATCTGCCTGGATATCTAAATCCTGGCAATCTGATGATGTTTTTAATGATTTAAATGGTACATTTGATGATGCATATGATGATGTGTATATAATTATTAGATGATGATGCTCACACACTCGGATGCCATGCAGGCGCCAATCATCACGTGTGTCCTAGAGCTGCAAATTATATTAGATTGGATGCCTGATGGGGGTTTGATGGGGAATATTGGTGGAGATTTTCCTTTCCGTGCAACACAGATGCTCTGATTAGTAAGTTCACAGTAAACAAGTCATTCAGCTCACTGCATGCCCGCCTTGTTGTTGTTGTTGTTGTTATAGGCTCCACTCTTCTGATAAGGCGTTCCATTAAATTTCGGACCATCTATTTGAGGAATTGTGTTCATTTAGCAATAAGAGTATTAGTGAGGTCAGGCACTGGGGTTTGGATGTCGAGAAGAAAGGCTCCAGATCATCCCAAAAGAGTTCCTAATGGTTAAGTTCAGTCAGAGTTCTGTGCAGGACACTCAATTCCTTCAACATACCATGTCTTCATAGAGCTCACTTTGTACACTAAATTACAGTTAGTGTGATTAACGTTTTTTTTATTGATTACACCTGAGATGGAGAGTGACACAAACATCCCAGTGCTGATATCATCTATTATTTATTTATTTATTTTATTTTTTTCAACTCGTGGAATGTCCCTCTTCCAAACAAATTGCTAGGTCACAACTAACCACTGTATAATGTGTATTAAAATGATGTTCATTAAGATACCAGATAGATTTCAAGTCTGCAATTATTATGGTGTTCAAAAAAAAATGTAAAGGTCTTAGAACTTCACAATGCCACTTTTCTGCCAATTTTACTCCCGTGTAAAAGTCTGCATGTCTGTGTGTTAGTACTCTGAGATCTCATCATCTCACGAGAATCCCGGACAAAGAATAATGGTCATGTCTGCCATTATTCGTCATTACATCAAATCTCTGTGATTATTACGACTCACTCCTGTCCTGAACTTTAGGTTTAATACTGAAACGGAAAAAGTTAACTGTCAGGAGTATAGTGGGAGACGGAGAGGCCTCTAACTGCCTCCAGGGACGCGTTTTCCCTTTCATTTTACTGTATGAGTAAATGTGTCCACTATATTTCTTCTGTTATCTTTTATCGTTGTTTGCATTATTATTATTATTATTATTATTATTATTATTATTATTATTATTATTATTAAGGACTCTGTATCAAGCATACTAATTAACTAAATGAATAAACATTTTATATGGGAAAGGAATCAATGTTGCAAAATATTTTTTCATTATATTCTGTGAAAAAAACAAACAAACAAACAAACAAACAAACAAACAAACAAACAAAAAAATCGCCATCCGAAGGCCCCGTGCTTTTCTCCAGTGTTTGGAAATGGTGTTTATATTTAAACAGACAGACAGCTTCAGGCCATGCTTACTGTACTTCCTGTTCCCAATTTTATATCTATAATCTCTAGATGCAGTCTGGTCCATAAAACAACCATCACTAACCACTGAACAGGACACACCCGCTGGTTTCACACAAAACCAGAGGAGTTACGCCAGAGTTATCACAGAATTCTGCTCGAGACCTGCTTCACAAGAACCCGTCAAGAGCCATGTAATGCAGCAGAGTGAAGTTTGCCACTAAAATCTTACCGTTTATGACCTAACACTGAGCATCATGCTAACATCACTCCCACTATACAGGTGTTGCTTTTTCACATCCACTTCTGATCATTACACCATTCTGCTCTGACCACATTTTAGTGCCAAATTATCACACACACACACACACACAAAGCCTCTTAGGGATACAAACACAACAGCTCATGCTAACACACACACACAGATCACCCTGTATTACATCTCCGACATTTATACTGATCACTAAACGGTGAGGGGTGATTAAGAGATGAGTGTGAAAACGCAGCAAATGATGGCAGGCATTTCCTGTTAATAAGATCCGAGAGGAACTACATGTGCAGACGGTGTCATTTACAAAAGCCCAACAATCTTTCATATTCTAAAAGATTGTTAGGCTCTGTCCTGCGCTCGCTCTCTCGCTCTCTTTCTCTCACACACACACATTCACACACATTTGCTTTTGAAGGTTTAAGAAGCTTACCAATGGGTGGAATAAATACCACCTTTACTCTACCTGATATGTACTAAAGAAAATAACTTGTTCTGCTTAAAAACCACACTTATATTCTTCTTTATAGTGTTATTCTTTGAGAAATTTGTGGAATTTCTATGATTATTAAATATGATATGATGTCACTTCTTCTTATTGTTAGTAATAATAGTTGTGTGTTCCAGGACACTTCGGGCGCATATGACGGGGTTTACCCTGGACATGAACCCAACGTACCCAGAGGAAACCCCAAAAAAGTATTTGTTACAAAAGAATATCTGTGCATCAATTGAGATTTCTAAATTCAGCATTATTTGCTTTTAAAAAGTTAATCCATAACGTATGAATGTTTTATTCCTAGAGTGTATTTATTTAAAAGAAGAATTTAAAATGTTTACTTGACCTGTTTAAATGAAGCAGTCCATATCTAGTCATCTTTACACACCAACATGCTGTGACACAAATGCAGAGTAAAAAAAAAAACAACTCGTCATTGATGCACTTATTTATTTGCACACAAAAACGAAGAAGAAAAAAAATTCCAGCCTTTCTGAAGGCCACAATATGCTTTTCACACTGTAGTCTCTTGCTGCGGTAATAATCCAATTATTGAAAACGCTGCACTTGTCGTCCTCGTGTTTACGATGCTTCGCAAAAATAGACTCGAGCGATTGGAGCTTTTACAACCGCTCCTACTGCTATCCACCATCAAGTGTGAATTTGTTTTGGATCATGTTTAAATCCATCTGCTTCCATTTGTTCAGCCTTTCCGAGACACTCGGGTGTTGGTGTTTCTTTTTTTCCTCCCTTTTCATCCTTTCTTTCTTTTTTGACTGCAGAGAAATCCTTAAGCCATTCTTACTCACTTGAATGTAGAACAAAGCAATTATTTAATTTGTTGCTTAATAGAATTCATTGTAAATAAATACTGCATGATTTTTTTTTTTTTTTACAAAAAGATGCACGCTCTAATATTTAGTTAATATTTAGCTTGAGTGATGTAGATTATGCTAATTGAGCTTCCCAAATTGCTGTGTGAATGTGTATCTGAATGTTGACTGGAGGTCCTAACACAGCCACACAAAATGGGAATAAATACAATGGTCACCATTGGCCTCCACGGTCCCTAGTTGGACTACAGTGGTTTCTAGATGGATGGATGGAAATTGAGATTATCAAACATATTTTTATATTACACAATTATAACCCAAGTTAATGAATGATTATTTTATTTATTAGGAGAAAAACTGTCCAAACCTGCCTGGTCTTATGCGAAAAAGTTATTGTCCCAATGCTAAATCTAATGAATTGGAAAGCTGCGTTAAATTTCACTTGCCATACCAAGGCCTGACCTTAACAATAATTGAAACATTTACTGTAGCTATAGGAAATATAGCTATAGAAGATAATAACAAAATATGAAGTATAAAATATAAAAAAAAACTTAGCTGTACAAAATATAGAAATATAGAAACTGTTACAGGCGGCACGGTGGTGTGGTGGTTAGCACTGTCGCCTTGCACCGCCAGGGTCCGGGTTCGATCCCCGGCCAGACTCGATTCCCGTCTCTGTGTGCATGAAGTTTGCATGTTCTCCCCATGCTTGGTGGGTTTCCTCCGGGTACTCCGGTTTCCTCCCACAGTCCAAAGACATGTAGATTAGGCTTATTGGCATACCCAAATTGCCCGTACTGTGTGAATGAGTGTGTGTGTGTGTGTCTATGCCCTGCGATGGATTGGCCCCCTGTCCACGGTGTACCCTGCCATGTGCCCCAAGTCTCCCGGGATAGGCTCCAGGCCCCCGTGATCCTGAATACAGGATTAAGCGGTATAGATGATGTGAGAGTGAGAAACTGTTATGGAAAGTGACTTGGGTTTTAAATGGAAATGTCCGGGTAGTGTGCAAATATTCATACAATATGCAAATAATATTGCTAATATTGTGCAAGTTGAGCAGAAGCTTGGTGTGTACCCTTTGTGCTTGTGGTCTGTTCCGCAGCTGGTACATCTGCTGATTACTCACAAATTTTGATTTAAAGAAATACTAAAATTCCAAACTGAAACAGTGCTCTAAAGAGTGTAAACTCAGTTTGTTAAAGCCGAGTGTGACAGAGCGGCTGCTGCTGTTGATACTGAACTCTGACAGAGCTGCTCTAGTGTTTGACTGCATCAGCTTTAATTCTGCTCGGTTGTTCGTTGTACCCCAGAGGCCCAACTGCTGTGGTTTGGATCTTAAAATAGGTGCGTGCCCACTGGGGAACAGTAAGCGAACATGCACCACGGCTCTTCATGTTTCAGCGTGATACTGTGTGTCCTTGATGAGATCTATTGTATTCCTTAATTGCCATTTTAACAAATTAAACTCCAGGGGAAACTTCACGCTCTACAAAAGCAGTGGCGCGGAGAGAGTGCACCCCCAAAGCACAACATTTAATAATGTTTCTCACTATAAGAAATTATTATTATTATTATTGAACTGAGGAAAAAGTGTCTCATTTTAGGTTGTTTTATGGTTCAACCTCCTGCAAACTGAACCCTCTGGCTTTGCAACGTGAAGATATAGAAAATGTTTTAAAATAAAATCTAGCAGTGTTTGAGAGATTTATTGTTGAGGGATTTCTTTTTTGTTCTTTTGTTTTGTTTTATATTTTTTGTTCCAATTTTGAGCTGCATCAACGATGGTCTTTATACAATAATAGTGTAAAGATGAAAGTCATAAAATATTTTAAACAGGCACAAATCATAAACAAAAACAAACCAACCAACTAGTGAGTTCTTTGAATGAGAAGTTGAATCAATAATTGATTGAACGAGAGGCATTCCACATGTTGAGATGAAGAGCAAAACGGCAAGGAGAAGGTTAACTATAGATAGAGTATCTATCTAACAATCACTGCACGCTGCAGCCATTCTAACAATTGTTAATTCCACTAACTGTTGGTCGCAGAATGGATGAAACTAGGATTGTATGTTCCACAATACTGAGGAGAGAGCAGCTGCCTGCCAAAAGTCATTTCAAATTGTCTATGAACTGTCCATGTTCCCGTTCAAAAGCTACACTCATAGCTGCGTGAAAACGCTATGGGACCGTCTCTTTTGTTCAACCGGATGTGAAACTTTGGCTTATATAACCTCGGTCAGGTGACGTCATCTGATGAGGTGCACATGCAGGTTATAAATATGTCTGAACTGGAAACATCCTCAGATCTTTTTGTCTTCAAGGACCGCATTGTGTGTGCGTGTGTGCAAACAGTCTGTTTTTCAATACTGTTTTGTTGATGTGAAGGCGCTGGCTTATATGATGATGCACCAGATTGAAGAGACGCTTGTGGTCTATCTCTCTTCCCTGAAAAAGCCCACACTCCCCACCAAGCCATGTAGAGTAAACATCTTCGTTGGTGGGGAAAGCTTTTCAGGCAGCGGGTCAGGCTGGTGCTGCTCTGCACACCATGACGTTTTGCAGGCATACTAGGCTGTTCTACTGAGAGACCTGAGTTTGCGGAGCTATGCCGAACCACAGATTTATCTCACTGGCTGTTCTATGGCTGCCATGGTCACCACGGAAAGACATCTGTGGCTTAACCTCATGGGCATCAAGGACAAGAATCGCGCTTTCCTTCTTAATGCCCCCATCTCGCCTTACGGCCTCTTTGGTGATGCCGTAAACACCGTCGCCATTAGGTTTCGGGAGGAGAAGCCATGCTCAGGAGTTGGGACCGTCAGCCACCCAGTCTCGACCAGGTCCAGTTCTCTCCAGGCATGAAGCGCAAAAGGAGACTTCGCAGTCTGCCTCAAAGAGGCCGGACCTGAGGAGCATCATCTCCTCAAAAAAGAAGTCCTGAAGCTTACGTGCCCAGGACCGTGGGGGTGTCCACCCAGGGAAGGGGCGCATAAAAATTACAATAAGTAATGAAGACTCCTTCCTTGCACCCGCAGGAGGCCATTGTCCAATCTCTGACACCACTGGTGTTTCGGGGAGCAGCATACAAAGCACTGTAGAGAGAGGCTACAGGATTCATTTTGACCATCGTCCTCCATGTTTCAATGCCGTGGTCTCCACTTCCATGAAACCGGAACGGGCGCATTTGATGACTCTGCAATCACAGACTTTGCTGGAAAAAAGGGGCCATGGGCAAATGACTCCAGGGCATCAGTATCCTGAATTACGTAGATGACTGGCTGATTCTGGCTCAGTCTCAGTAGCTCACACTTTGACATCAAGATGTCATCCTAGCTCATCTTGATTCTTTAGGATCAAGACTAAGTGGCGGGAAGACGTTCTATTTCCTGTGCGTGTTGAATCCATTCTCAATACCCTAAAGGAAATCAGGCTAGGCCAGAAAGTGATTGTTCATTACTTTCAGAGTGTTTTAGATCGCATGGCAGGTGCATCCATGGTGATACCCTTGGGCCTTCTCCACACAAGATCATTTCAGTTGTGTTGTGACTAAGTGCCAGGGGATTTCATCCAATGGCCAATCCCCAGGCAAATAAGGGTTACTCGCCAGGGGCTTCATACCCTTCCTATGTGGTTCAGACCCCGGTTTTTGACTCACCTAGTCCCACTTTAGGTCCGTGTTGTCGTCGCAAGTTGCTAACAACAAACTCTTCCCTCACAGGCCGGGTTTGCGGTCTTAGATGGCCGTCCAGCCCAAGGGATCTGGAGAGGCCATTTTCTCGCGTTGCACATCAATTGCCTCAAAATAATGGCTCTTTTACAGTCTTGCCATCCTGCCTAAAGTTTGACTCTGGGCTAGTCAAAGCTATTTTGCATCCTCACCTGAACTATCTTCCGAAAGTTGCATTCTCGACCATGCACCCAGTTGTTCTTGAAGCCTTCTGTCCTCGGCCATTTACAAGAGGTGTCCCCTTGCAGCAAGTGTGTGATGTGGCAGGTTGGTCCTCTCTGCACACATTTGTCAGATTTTATAGTTTGGATGTCCATGCTACTGCAGGCTCGCAGGTCCTCGAGTCAGCATCCCAAAGTTATGTCTGAGACCTCTTTGGTGATTGTGCGTACACGTTACATAACCCTGGGGGTCCAGACACTTGCGGTGCGGCGGAGTTGGTATTCTCGTTCCCATAGCGTTTTCACGCAGCATCGAGTGTAGCTTTTAAAAGGGAACGTCTCGGGTTACTATGCTATAACCTTGTTCCCTGAAAAAGCAGGAATGAGATGATGCGCTCCAATGCCGCACTGCAAGCGTGACTGTATGTCCTTTCAGACAAAAAATTGACCTGAGGATGTTTCCGGTTCAGACCTATTTATAACTTGCAGGTGCACCTCATCAGGTGATGTCACCTGACTGAGTTTATATAAGCCAAAGTTTGCCGTGTTTGATACACACATGCTTCACAAACAGTGGAACAAAGAGACGTTCCCATAGCGTTTTCACGCAGCATCTCATTCCCGCTTTTTCAGGGAACAGAGTTGCAGCAAAGTCACCCGAGGTTTTTTTCTGTTCTGGGCTAATACAAGCTAAAAAAAAATATTTTTTTTAACACAAGGCAGAACCTGGAAGGTAGCTGATGTTGTAAAAGCAGAATAAATGAAAAAATAAAGTAAAAACTACTATAAAACTACTTTCAATGCTGTTAATTACACTAACTGTTGTTTGCGTGATGTTGCTTCCCAGCGACATCGGTTGTGGTTAGTTAGTTCCATCAGGGACTTAAGGATATGTGTTGGCAGAACAAAATAACTGGGTAAATAAAGAAACAAACCATAATCTGTTCACAATAAATGACGTTTGTAGAACTGTTGTTTAAAAGCAATATCATTGTGCTGTTGTACTGAATATCATCAGGGCTGTGATATATTTAGTACTCAGCCTGCATCCTTTTGCCTACAACTGCATCACAGTTCAATACAATAGCATGACCTCAAAAAATGACATACAATCACACTGACTTATCTACTCACAGAAAGCACGTTTTCTTCCGTGAGGGGTTGTTTTGGATCTGAAGCCTTTCCTTAAGACACATAGTGGAAACACATTCTGGATATCGTGGGACTACACAGCGACCCAATTTAAGTTGGTTCAGAAACTTTACCTTGAAGATGCCCACTGGTTGGAGCTATTGTATATCCAGTATATCCCACTGCAAGACAACCTCGGGGCAGACCCAGGATCTGTTGCACAGAGTATATTCCACAGTTGCGTTGTAAGAATCCGGAGATCCTGCAGAAGAAACTGGAAGCTGCATCTTGGACTTTTGTGCAGCTTTTCATTTGTTTAATTCTGTCTTTTGTTTTAATGACTGAGGGCAGCAAACAGGCACATTTGTACTACGTTATTGTGTGAACAGCGTGTTTCCTAATCTGGAGAGTGAATAATATCTTGGTCGTGCACTAATGAGACTCATCTGGTTGGAGGATAGAGGACGGCTGTGGGGAAGAGATAGAGCACTCATCTCCTCCTCTGAGAGCTCCATTAGACTCCGAATATCTCTCAATGAGTCCTACATTCCAGTTCATTCGCCCCGAGAGGTGTGTGTGTGTGTGTGTGTGTGTGTGTGTGTGTGTGTGTGTGTGTTTTTGTGTGTGTTGCATCCAACAGATGGATGGCTGCATCCAGACACTACATTAAGTCGCAATAACTATAAACTCATGCAGGGTTACTTTTTCAATCATTTCCTGCTTTTTATGTACTTCTTGTAGACATTTTTGCTGCATTCTGCCATTAAAAATCTTTTCAGCTTCATTACATCTGAAGCATGCACTATAATTTTTCCGAGACCAAAGTGACCTCGGCACAGTTCAGCACAGCGTCTCAAACTGTATTAGCTTAAAAATACATACAGTACAATATAGTGAGCCTGGATTCTTGGGTAATGAATTCACTTGTTTTTTTGTTTTATTAATACTTTTTTTTATAATAAGCCAGTTTCTGCCCTCCTCTAATAAGTCTTAATCTTTAATTATCAATTTCAGATATTAGCATTTGCACAGACTAATTAACACAGCTGTGTGTTTTGCCTTAGAGCTATGGGTTTTATTTTATAGAGTTTTATAAGTTTGCACAATTCACTTGCTATGGAAAAAGCATGGATGAGTAGGGGCTCGAACAGGGGAAAATTATGATGTAAAAATATTCCTGTTTCTTTAAATTTCCATTCTCATTGGTGTATGCTAATGCTGGTGTAGCAGTGGTACTTTTCAAGTACACTGGATGGCACAAAGTGGCCCAATTTACCTGAATTATTTTTTTTTCAGTGGAAAATTTTGTATATGTTCTTGACTGATTGTCTTCTACTTGGCAACACAACTAAGAAGGAAACGGCTCATATTCTAGATGATGTCTAATGATCTGTTCTAATGTGGACAGAAACAAGAACTGCAGCCATTTTGATTCATATGCTCATGATCTTATGGCGGCAGGAAGCAAAAAGCAGTCTGGATGTTAGTCAGTTAACTGTTGTTAGCTTGGCCAATTGATAAATTTCATTATTGTTTAATGGGTTGAAAATATAATTAACACTCCAGACAACTTGGTGATGAACCGCCCTGCATCAAGGTCAAGGCCAATATTGGAAGAAAACAGGAATGAGGATGAGTTTACTGCTGTGGTCTTGATCTACAAAGGTATAAAACATCAGGGTTCAAAGTCAACACGTTTTGAATCCTTGTATTACAAAATTATTATTAATATTGTAATTCTGTTGATTTATCAGGTTTTAAAGCTCAGAAGGTGATGTTCAATTTATTTTAACAGTAGCTCTGTTGAGTGCAAATCACAGGTTTAAATTAATTCCTTAGAAATTGATTTAAATCTGTGTGATTTTTTTTTTTTTTTTTTGTATTGTGATTGTAAAAAGAGTCTCTAGTGTCAGTCCTTTGTAATACTCACTTTGCATGTGTAAACGTCTTCAAGGCAGAGGAATTTCTTTAACATTAAAAAAAAAAAAAACTTTTGGACTTGCTGGAGTTCCATTCTATCAAAATAGACTGTAATATTACTTATTTTCCTACAACAGCACAACCCTTGAGTTTCATTCATCTAATACATATGAGCTATTTTACATTTTTCTTCACATCATAAAAAAAAGCAAAAGCTTTGGTGTGAAACTAATAAGCTCATTGATTTAGGAAATTTCTAAAGTAGTTGGCCTTATACATTATTAATCAGCATTTGTGAATGAAAATAACTGGAAATGATCAGATCCTAAAACAAGCATCACTACAGCTAAACACTGTTTCAGTTTATCTGCTCAGTGGGGCGCTTTTATTTATGCATGTGTTTATTGGAAAGCGGATAAACAATTAACATTGAACTTACCATAATGTATTCATCAGATTGCACCAAATGGCATCTGCAACACAGCTGGTTTTTACTGAATGAGAAAGTAATTAGCTAAATGAGTAGATGATTGCACTGTTGAGCAGAGAGATTCAGGTGTAAATAAAGGCATTGGATATTTTTTGCTTTATTTGGACACAAAAATGAAATTATTCAAATAAAAAAATATGAAAATTAACCTACACTTTATCAATATTTTAGTGGCTTGTCTTTTAGATTCAATTAAGCCTCATTTACAATGATATTGTTTTAAGAACCTTGATGCAATTACTTACAACCTACAATGATAACACAGTGCTTCAACGGAAAAAAAAACAAAAAGTTGAAACAGTGGAACCTCGGATTGCGAGCAACGCGGTTTGCGAGTGTTCCGCAAGACGAGCAAAGATTTTTAATAAATTTTGACTTGAAAAACAAACAAGTCTTGGTTTACGAGTGCCAAGTATCATGTATCACGCATGTGATTCTTGTTTTGACACAGAGCGTCACGTGATCACAACTGAGACAACGTTTTTTCTCTCTCTTGCTCTGTGGAATTGTGGGTAATTGTCTCCACTGCTTGGTCTTAGTGCTCGTCTCTGACAAATATAATCAACATCTGTGCATGTGTGTACTGTTTACTATAACACTGTCACAAAGTGACCTGTCCCTGTTGGTTTGCATAGCACTTACAGTACACACAAACATGTGGTATCTTACCTCACTCCTCCTCCATAATCCCCATGCTGAGATTGAAGCTGTCTGTCGTTTTCCTTTGGTTTTGTATTGCGTTTTGTATATTTACCAGTGTTTAGTGTTTGTTAGTATCTGAATAGTCTGTGTTTTGTGTTGCTTTCCTACCATCGGCCTACCATCCTACCATCAACCCGAGTGCCACCTAGCAGCCTGGTGATATAGTGCCAGAGTTGTGATGCGCCGGCGCAAAGCAGCCAAAAGCCGACTCGTCCATTGTTGGTTGTATAGGGGAAATATGACTTTTTGCGGTTAGTTTGTAATGTTTATTTCTATTATTTGTTGTATAATTAAGGCAATAGTTACTAAACAAAGGAGCATGGAGTGGATGTCTGGTTATATGTATATTATGTGTGTTTGTAAAAATGTATATATTTACCATTTCATACTTCCCTTTTCTGCTTGTTTAACTTGTTTTGTTCTGAGGGGGCGGGGCTTGGAATATAAAAGAAAACCCCAAACCAGTATGCCGGGGTCAGTTTACCTGGCAAGCGAGCATGCAACTGTGGTGCCATGAGCAATATTTCAACAAAATTAGCGTGTACACACACTTATCTTTTTCTTTTAATATATATATATATATTTTTTTAAATACTTTTTTAAAATAAAGTATAGTGTTTGTTACTTTGTATATAGCTTTGGTCTGTTTTTTCTCCTGGGACTCTTACACCTCTTGAGCACTATAAATAAATCTTCACTTTACGCTTAACATCTCTGCAAGTATTGCCATCATTTTTGGATTGATTAATTTTTTCCCCTCTTTTTGGTGTCAGTGAACCCTTTTGTCAGACGTTGGGCCGCAAAGATCATTCGTCTCACAAACACTGTGACCACGTGTGTATGCACGTAAAACATATTTTATTTTATGTTTGTTTGTGTGTGTATACAGCACGCATGTATTATAACACGTGTGCACGCAGGTAAAGTAAAAGCAAGTGTCATTAGAGAGGTTAAAGATCCATTTTCTCGCTCTGTATCAGCCTGCACTTTTCAGCAGTGATTCCAAGAGATTAGAGAGATTTCTTGTTTAATTTTTCCTGATAAAACAGTGTTTCCGTTGTGTGTGTGTGTATGTGCGTGAAACTTAAATAACAGAAGAGGAAGGGTAAAGGTGTAAGATGAGCAGAGGGGAGGGGCTTATCTCTCCTCTCCTCTTACTTTAGCTTCACACACACACACAAATACACAGTGCCTACATGCACAAACGGAAACACGTATCTGTCTGGATTATTTTTACTTATTTTTTAAATGTAAAATGCAGGTTAATTTCTTTTATTTTTACTTTTTATTTTGTATTAATTATTTTTATGTATTTATTTTTTGGACTGAATAATTTAAGTTTCCATGATTTCTTATGGGAAAATACAATTTGGTTTACGAGTGTTTTGATATATACGAGGCTGCTTTTGGAATGAATGATGTTCGTAATCCAAGGTTCCACTGTACTCTGCTC
The DNA here is from genome assembly GCA_003987875.1 of Clarias batrachus. NCBI lineage: Eukaryota > Metazoa > Chordata > Actinopteri > Siluriformes > Clariidae > Clarias > Clarias batrachus. The sequence continues at coordinate 108,349 of QMIH01000090.1, forward strand.
ATTCAGTACATGCAGGCTATTTTTATTATATTTATATGTTTTTGCACAAGACATATTATACAGTACTAACAAGAAAGTCAATCAAAGTGCTAGTAAAAAAAAAAAAAAATCCCTAATTGTAAGATTCTCTGTTAATGATTGTGAGTTCAAATCTCAACATTGACAGAAGTCACTATTGGACAAAAACATCATAGATCTAAGCAGTAAAGATTCAAGCTTGATTTGTATTTTGCCCCACTTGTAAAATCATTTTAAAAATGATGCCTATTTTCTTGATTAACAAAATGACTGACATGCAGAATAACCCAATGGAATCACTCAGTTTGTTACATACAGGGTTCTGATAGAAGTGGAGATTTTATTTAAATGAAGTAGACAAATCTAACAGGTCAAGCCAAAATCGGGGAGACAAGGACATGGAAAAGTGTCAAGCCATCAGTAGGCAGACATAATTAGGCAGAGCTCAATAAACAAAACAGGCAGGATCAACACCAGAAACCTGTGCAAAAACAATCATCCTAGCAATGTCCTTACGTCAATGTTTGGGAAGCAATTATAATGATTATAAATCTAGGGAACTAGAATTATTTAAGCTATGTAGGATGGTATATGTATGATAGGGTCTGTAGTTCATAATTCGGGATCTTGGGAATTTCCTTCAAAATACTGTATCATTTTTCAAATTGTTGACCAAGTTACAAATCCAATGATGAGGGTCTTCTTCCATGTGACAGAGCCTTACTGCTAGTTGGATTATTGTAACGCCTTACGGTCTGAATGATCAACTAGGGGCATAAACATGCTCCAATTAGTTCAGAATGCAGCAGCGAGAGCCCTCACTAGAACCAGAAGATATGAGGATCTCTATCATATACACACTATCTTGTCTCCCAGTGAAATTTTGCACTGATTTAACTATTGACCTATAAAGCACTAAATGGCACCACACAGTCCGATTGAACTGCTAGTGTTTTACAATCTGATTTTGATCAAATTATGCTAGGCTGCTTGTCAGTACCACAAACAGTATTATAAACTACAGCAGGGGCCAGAGGTTTTTCTTACAAAGCCCCAAAGTTATAGAATAGCCTTCCAATGAATGTTTGGTCTCAGAGTCTCAATGTTTAGGTCTAGGCCAGGGGTAGTTCAGCTCAAACCCTAATCAAACTCACGTGAACAAGCTAATCAAGTTCTTCAGGATTGCTAAAGCCCTTTTTGTTCACGGTTGTAGCTGAAATCTGCAGGACTGCGGCTCTCTGGGAACTTTCCTTCTCCTGGGCTAAAAACCTATTTATTTAGCCAAGCCTTTGTGAATAGATTTACCTTAGGTAAAGGAGCAGATCTGGGGGATTAATGGACGTAGAGTATTATGGTGAACTGGTATGTTTAGATGATGTCTTTCTCACTCTAGTTGATGACGGAGTGATTGGTTGCTTTACATTCTGGGGAGCCCTTAAATCTGTGTTTTTTTTTCTGTCCCATCTTATTTCTCTTTCTATTCTGTTCTCTTCTCTTTATCTCCCTCTCCTTGTCTCCCTATGTTGAGCTACACATGCCACTCCTGAGCTGCCAGTGATCCAGATCCCCTCTGCCGTCTCGACCTGTCTAACTCATCCTGGTGCCCCAACTTTTGTTGGAGATCTCATCCCATGGAGGCCCCGTGTGGTCTGCTTGGGATGTGTGTGGTGAAATGGAAATGGTTTTACTTTACCATGAAGATGGCCCTGGCCTCAGCTGATGCAGACACCCATTATTTGAAGACATGTGATTCCTGTTCCTCAATAGTTAAGGACCCGGATTTTCTACCTGAGCATCCAATATCAAACTGGACTCCATGTTAAGTTAAACACATCTGTAGTATTGAACTTCCAGCTACCTAACACACAGTATGACTGAAAAACAATTCCTGATATTCATTATCACCCAAATGAGGATGGGTTCCCTGTTCCTGGTTCCTCTCAGCATTTTCTCCTATTGCCTTCTCAGGGAGTTTTTTTCCTTGTCACATGACATTTTCTTACATTTCATACACATTTTCATTATTTCCTTTTGATTCTGTAAGTATGTGCTGTGGACATTACGTGGTCAAAGGTTTGTGTGATCAGTTTATTTCAAAAGAAGATGCTATAACATCAATGACAAGGAGTTTTAGAAATGTATAATACTGTACATAAATAATGTATGCAATACAGTACAGTAGTTACATGAATCATCTATTTGGACATCAGTTGTAGAAAATGATAAATAGCAGTAGATTACCAAGGAAATTGAAGGAATGTCTTGTGAGACACCAGTGGATAGCTGGGATTAATGTCTACCATCAAGGAAAAAATCAGGAGTTGTTTTGTCACCTTAGAGATCCAGCATGCATAGTTCATTTCTCAATTTCTCTCTGTGTGAAATCTCACTGGTTCCATCCAACATGTTTGGTCACCCATTTCCTTTAGTTTGAATTGAATGTGATAATGATCCGGCTTTAAAATCAATCCAAATAAAATGTTCTCCAAAACTATGGTTAAATGAATGTTTGCAATAAACATGATTGTTGTTAGTACATGTTATTTTTTTTCTTTACCCCATTTAATCAGTTTTCTTTTACCCTGTTATGCCACCCCGAACAAGTGAAACCCAAGGTTTTCTAAGCTAGGAGCCATCTGTGTGCTCTTATTCCAGGCATTCCTAGTGCTATTTCATGCTTTTGACACTCACATTATGTGGTAAGTGATTTTGTGGCTAGTTCTGAGTGAAACTGAAGGCTGCTCTTGACAGCTTTGAGACTGACATGTGACCTCCAGCTCTCAATCTGAATTTGTAAAATCATTATCTTTCAATTCATAAAATCAGCTTACCCGTTCTATTGTCTCTTTTGTACAGCTGCATAGGACTGTAGTGGCGCTTCCTGCATTTTAACATCCTTGGTCAAGGTGCATCAATCATTGCTTAAAAAACAGGCCATGCGAACTGTGAATGAGTCTGGTTAAAACTCTAAACCTGATATATCAATTCCCCAGGACCAGACTAAAAGGAATAAAGAATACAACCAAGTTTATTTGAAAAAGTACTCTGAAACACGCAGGACATCTATAGTACTATATTCTGGTAGTTTTGACCTTAAAAGACACAGAAGGAAATAAATATAAGGGCAACGCAAATTGTGCAAAGAAATACTAAGATAACATTTTTCTTTCCAAAAGGCAGGAGACCTCGAAGTGAGCATGAAGGCAGAAGTTCACTACAATGGTCACTATCATCTGAATTTTTTATGAATTATGCAATTATATACGTAGTTAACAAAAGGTTGTTTTATAATCCAGAATACGTATATGATTCTTCAACGAAGCCACCTTTTGATAACAGCTTTGCACACTCTTAGCGTTTTCTCAATGGTTTTTCCACAATTTTGAAGGAGTTCCCAGAGCTTTAGAGCACTGGTTGACTGCCGTTCCTTTCCAGTCCAACTCATCCCAAGCCATCTCATTTGGATTTGAACCTGGATCAGGTGATGTGTGGAGGAATTATCATCTGATTTAGCACTCAATCACTCTCCTTCTTGAACAAATTGCTCTTACATAACATAGAAGTGTGAATTGACACTTCTGAAAATTTCTGATTATTGGAACTGCCTTGTCATGCCTATGTCTAACATAGTAATATAAAATTTTATATTCAACAGACCAAAAAAAACATTTCCACTCATCTAATGTTCTTGTGTTTCTTGGCCCAAGCAAGACTCTACTGATGAGGTTTTTCCAAACTAATATTTAGGCACACCTATGAATTGAAAACCATTCCAGGTGACCACCTCATGAATCTGATGAGAGAATGTCATTAAAACTAAATATAGCTACATTTTATTTTAAAGGCACATCTCCTTAGATTAACAGTAGTTTTGTTTGAATCCATTATAATCCATTTCTGACTCTACAAATTATAGCTTACTTGATCAGAAATTGTACACACTGATAGTCCATTGTCCATTGAGATGGGCAGCGTGGGCAGGTTTAGTATTTACTCGTTGCCTCTAAAAAGACAATTTGTGTATATTGTGTTATGTACCTTTAACCTCTTGCCCTAAAGCATATTTAAAAGTTACAAAAGATGTCCGATTGATAATATTACTCTAGCAATTATGAAAATAAAAATAAAGTTATTTGCATTTATTTGTCAGAGTGTTGAATGTGCAATGGAGACAAACTACAGTAGATCCTTATACCAGAATCCTTGTGTGCAACTAGAGCCTCCTTAATTTGTTTAAATATATAAAGCACTTAAAGTGTAAAGTTGAACAAAGACAGCAAAAAGAAATGTCATATATTCTGCTTTAGATAAAGCGATAGCTTAAGCTGACCTTGTGCTTCTATTAGAAAATGTAATTATTGGAGTCCTCTCCCATCCTCTACATGTCTTTTAGCTCTAACCTGATACACATCTGCCCTTAGTGTCATTCATCAATGTTTCTATTCCCTTGATTCAGGCTAAACAACAACAAAGCCAGAAGGCTATATCAAATTTATGTAGATAGGTTTAAAGATAAAGCTAATAGAGGTGTAAAAAAAAAAAAAAAAAAGGTTACATACAATTGTATGGGCACTATTATGCAAATTACATAATTAATTGCTTTTTATGAACTGAAAAAAAGTAAACAACTGCTGCAGCAAGACATTTTATATAAAAATGCTCTTTAAACTGTTAATTAACAAAATACCACATTATTTATTTCATATATTGACATTTGCTCATTTTTGGTGCAGAAGTTTATTGTGGCAATTTAAAAATCAATAACTGATCAGGAATTTGGCCTGGAGTCCTCAAACATTTATATGCAACTTTGTCTTGTTTACTTTCTTAACTTCTGCATGATGTCATTAAATGATGTGTTAATGAAATGATGAGTGATGTTTACTTACCAGCACTGAATTTTCATACTAGGGATCTGATATAACATGACACCATGTGATGTAAGTATAGGGTGTGGTATCTTGGGACGGATGATGCAATGAAAAAAGTCATTAAAAATGAGTGCAAAGGTATTTGTGATCGGGAAGTAAAAAACTCTGTATTAATGTTATTTTAAATAATGTAACATCTTAAACATGAAACTGAGTAGATTACGTATTTGAGAACCGGTAATGGTATGGATAAATTCTTAGTTCTACTATATTGCTTGAACTGGGACTAATTAAAAGTTAAATAGATTGTCTCAGCTTTTTCGTCCCAGTCTTTGCTGTATAGCAAAAGCATCTTAAACATAACCAGGTACATTTTTGCTATAAAAAAAAAAAGATAAGGAACAAGTTTATTATTTCAGATCTAAGATTTGCTGTAGTTTTTGACATGATGACATGATTATTGGTCTTATTTGGTGAATTATCAAGCAGCCTACATTTTAAGCTGCCTTTAACAGGGTTTCTGAACACTCAGTACACGTTGAAATCGATCTCACTTAGATACACCATACATCTTGTGTATTTTGCAGGTATACCTATTGTCAGATTCAGTCAATTTTACTGTCCCCCCCATCCATCTAGAGATAAACAGTGTGATAAAATATTGAGCTATCAGAGCCTTGGTTCAAAGATGACTGTCCAGTGGCTTTTGCACACATGGGATAAATAACACAATGGTGTAAATTGAGTTTAGATATGTATGTGATAACAAATAATCTAAATAAATAACCAACACAGAACTTCAATGGTTAGCACCATTGCCTCACCCTTCCCGGATTGGGGGTTCGAATCTCTCCTCTGGAATTTGCATGGTTTCCCATGCTTGGTGGGTTTCTCCTGGGTACAGTCCAATGATATGTGGTGTAGGCTGACTGGAATTTCCAAATTACCCATAGGGTGTGTGTGTGTGTGTGTGTGTGTGCCCCATTATGGCTCTGCACTCTGTCCAGGGTGTCCCCTGCCTTGTTCCCTGAGCTCCCTGGGACAGGGCATACCTGTAGGCCCCTGTGACCATACACAGAACAAGAGTTATAAACAATTAATGAATAATTAGATGTTCCTGCCTCCCATCCATAAATAAGCTCTGGGTCTAGTGCAAGGAGGATCAAGGACGGAAGGAGCTTACTGATGTAGCGTCTGCATTTTGTTAAAATGAAAGAAATGGATGGATGGATGGATTTTTAGAGCAAATTCTTTGACATTTAGTATTCAGCTATGGATGATCATGACAGAATTAGCTTCATGTAATAAAAGGTACCCTGTAGAATAACTGATTGTGGGTTAGTTATCTGTTTGTTGGTGTGGTTGTTTTTCATTTGTTTTCAAACTAATGTTGAATAGTGGTGAATTATTTTATTAATGCAACATACATGCTTAAAGAACACGTTTCTCCAAGACACCATCAAGCCCACAAGCCATTATCCATGCTTTCCAATTTAGCCATTTATTAACAATCCAGTCTCGAAGTTTAATACACCAATATGGAGCATTAAAAGGCGAACTTCCACATTGAATTCCTAAATTAGATAAAGGGCACCCCACAGATACAGTACATTCATCCTGCAGATATGTACAAATAACCACTTGTACACTGTTTTTGGATAGAATAAAGATGTACTGAATACCCCATACAGATCAACACACATGGCAGGCTGTTACCCAGAAACCCCAGCTCAGTAACACAGAAAACAGACCGTAAGCTTGTTCTGTACATAGCAAGAGCAGAACCGCAGGAACATGCCACATTACCCTCCAGGGAAGCACAATTAACACATCACTGAGCAGGATTACTGAACTCTAAACAGCTTGATTAATCTCTGTGCAAATGTCAGGCTTAGCATGGGAAAGGAAATTGCAAATAGTGAATTTTAGGTAAGTTTTATGCATTAAATTTGCCCTGAAATCATACAATCCTTCATATTGTTTTAGATAATTAGAAGAACAACCTAATCTGTTCATATGTATCTATGAGAGATGTTCAGGTCAAAACTGGAGGTTTTTTAATTGCACAGAATAACAGAACACAGTTATAAGTCTAAGAACTCTCTATATAATCTCCTGCTATGCTAATGTACTTAATCAAGTGTTTCACTAGTGCTTGGATACCGTCAAAGTTTACTCGCTACCCAGATGTGAGCAGATGTGACTGCTTGCTTCACATCTGAATCCGCAGCATCCCAGGAAATCCATTAATGGCCTAAACATGTGAAAATGTTCTGCAGCAAAGTCAGGACTGTCTGAGAGATGTGGCAATAACTTCCAGTTCCTGTAATGTACAAGTGTTTTGGTTGGCAGTATGAGGTTATGCATTGTTCTGCAAAAAGCAGATTGCCTTTGGTGATAAAACCAGGCCATTTTTAAGGAAAGAGACACTAAAGAGGTTTCTGGGAGGCCAGCATTTCCAAGCAGTATTGAAATGCTGAGATAAGTAAATTAGTTTAGCAGGCGATTATATATAGAAAAATAACGATTGTTTTAACTATTGTAAAAAATGTAAAAATATTTTCTTTTGTGGTGTATCATCTTTCATAAAAATGTCTATCAAATGTCATATCAGTAAATAATGAACTGTTATATGTCCATAATATGCAAATTCATGGCTTTTTTTATGTTCAACATCCTACCTGAAGAGGCTACATACAAAGACAATTCTGATAAACTGACTGACAGATCCTGAGCTTGTAAGACAATGTTCCACTTTGCAAGTCAATAGAAGATCAAATGCCACATTTCTAAGACTGGAATTACCACACAGCTGAGCTTTGAATAGCTGGTTGAAGGGCAACCGTCTACAACCTCAAAGATAAAATATCAATAGGTCGTAAGAGCTACGGCAATTTTCTAACTCGTAAAATCATTTGCATTTATATATTTTTTTCATTTGGCAGATACAGTTATGCAGAGCCATTTACAAGTGAAGCAAAATCCAAATCATTAAAGGGTTGATTATGATACACTTCCTGTAACACTGAGTTTAAACCTACTTATAGGAAACAAGTGCAGAGTTTGCAGTGAATGCAGTGAAAATCTAATTCAAAGATCAGGGATAAATTGAAAGCTGTAACACCAGAGCGATTTATTTTCTTGAACAGCAATTCTGACAGAAGTTCTTTCTGCAACTCAAATCACAAGGAGTTTGTTCCAATACAGAAAATAAACATAAATTCTATTGATTACCATCTGCAATATCTATCTATCTATATACACTCACCTAAAGGATTATTAGGAACACCTGTTCAATTTCGCATTAATGCAATTATCTAATCAACCAATCACATGGCAGTTGCTTCAATGCATTTAGGGGTGTGGTCCTGGTCAAGACAATCTCCTGAACTCCAAACTGAACGTCAGAATGGGAAAGAAAGGTGATTTAAACAATTTTGAGTGTGGCATGGTTGTTGGTGCCAGACGGGCCGGTCTGAGTATTTCACAATCTGCTGGGATTTTCACGCACAACCATTTCTAGGGTTTACAACGAATGGTGTGAAAAGGGAAAAACATCCAGTATGCGGCAGTCCTGTGAGTGAAAATGCCTTGTTGATGCTAGAGGTCAGAGGAGAATGGGCCGACTGATTCAAGCTGATAAAAGAGCAACTTTGACTGAAATAACCACTCGTTACAACCGAGGTGTGCAGCAAAGCATTTGTGAAGCCACAACAGACACAACCTTGAGGTGGATGGGCTACAACAGCAGAAGACCCCACCGGGTACCACTCGTCTCCACTACAAATAGGAAAAAGAGGCTACAATTTGCACAAGCTCACCAAAATTGGACAGTTGAAGACTGGAAAAATGTTGCCTGGTCTGATGAGTAGACTGGACTACTGTAATGCATTACTGGGTGGCTGTCCTGCATCCTCAATTAACAAGCTACAGTTAGTCCAAAATGCAGCTGCCAGGGTTCTCACTAGATCCAGAAAATATGATCATATAACCCCAATATTATCATCCCTGCACTGGCTACCTGTTCAGTTTAGAATTAATTACAAAATAGCATTACTTACGTACAAGACATTCAAATGGTCAGAATTTGGCAGAATGAGAACATGGATCTATCATGCCTTGTTACCACTGTGCAGGCTGCTGGTGGTGGTGTACTGGTGTGGGGGATCTTTTCTTGGCACACTTTAGGCCCCTTAGTGCGAATTGGGCATCGTTTAAATCCCGCGGCCTACCTGAGCATTGTTTCTGACCATGTCCATCCCTTTATGACCACCATGTACCCATCTTCTGATGGCTACTTTCAGCAGGATAATGCACCATGTCACAAAGCTCCAATCATTTCAAATTGGTTTCTGGAACATGACAATGAGTTCACTGTGCTAAAACATCCTATAAACACGCTGTCAAAAAAATCCACCTCAATCTGTGCAAAGCTGATTTACTAATAGAATAACCAACCCCCCCCCCACCACCACCACCACCACCACCAGCGGCACTGGCAACATCCCATTGGTGAGCTTCACACATGAGTTTATTTTTCATCAAGCCATGCTGTAAAGCACCCAGGGGGCCTCTGTAATTTTGATTAGAAAGGACAGTTTCACACACCAATGAACCACTGATAGGCCTTAAGTGAAGGGTTTGTGGAGTGCTTAATGAGAATGATCCTGTGTGTCTCTGTTTTAATTAGAGCAGAAAAGGTCAGGATGGGGCACATCCATGGCTTTATCTTTTCAATTTAGCCGAACATTTCTTTGGGGAGGAGAGCCTACTCAGTAACAGCAGGTTTTCCTTTGGGGTTATATGATAACGTGCTTGTGATTGGACAATCTAAGATTGAGAAAGTCAACACCAAAAAAGAGACATTGGCAATCATAATGAAGACTTAATGAGATGAGAAAAGAGAAGCTCCAGAGAAAAATGTGCAAGCAGAAAGCACAAAACATTATGAAAGCAGGGGTTATGTCCGTGAAAGGAAATTGAAGTCATTGATAAAAGGATCATGATGGGCCTATTTGCTTTTATGAAATATGCTAATTCTTGCATTAGACAACAAGAAGCTGGAGACAGGCCTGTGGTGGGATCTAGAATGATAAAGCGAGACTTTATGGACATAAAATAAACAAATATTTATGGACATAAGAACTATAAGAAAGGAACCGTAGAGTAAGAGACATGGTTAAGGACAGAGAGCTATCAAAGGTGTCCCACAGGCCAATGCCTTTTAGAGATGGTAAGGAAAACGTCAAGTCTTTGCAATGTTCAGAAGATTTCCTACAGGCATCAGATAGTGAAAGTCTTAGAGGGGTCACGAGAGCTAAGCACAAGTATGCACATCAAATGACGTATTGAGGGCCAGCATGTGACTGGAGATAATGGACAATGTGGAAAAAACAAGCATACATGGGCATACTTAAGCCTAAGGTAATGCTAACTTGAATTCCCATTGAAAGCCAAGTTATCATACAGGGTGAATGAAGTAGTCTGCAAGGTCTGGAATTTTTTTTTTTTTTTGTGTGTGTAAGTATAATAACTTGAACTATGTAAAGGTATTGTAGTGTAATTTGATAGCTGATGATTCTAGACCTTGGAATAGTGGAAGTCTGAGATCTTGAAAATTGATAGGTCTAAGAATATTAATAATGATGAATTTAGCTGCAGGCAGGTCTGGGAAATAAAACTCAGATGGGTCTGGGATTTTTTTTTTTTTTTTTGCTAATTGGTGTGGGGTGTTGGCCACTAGCAGGTCATGGAAATTGAATGCTGATGGTATGGGAATGGGCACATTAACAGGGCTCTACTATTTTTAGCAAAACTTATATGCTGGCACAGCAGAAGCTTGCCCCCTAGCTTGGTAAGCGAAGGCCCTCATGGTGCATTTCTATGGTATGCCTGTGAGCTGAATGATCACCCCAAAGCACACCCTCCAGCCAGCAATGCCCCCTAGGCAAGGGATGACCGGCAGCCAATGAGCTGGAGGCATGTATCCCTATCCCACAAACTATGCTCATCGGAGACTATAGGCCACTTTTTAGGACGACAGAGAAAGACTCCTCTTCTGTTAGTCTCAGGTGTTGATGGTCACAGGTTAGTACTAAATTTAAAAAGTTAAAAACTTTTTATTAAATTTAATTAAATAATGGTAGAACTTATGGGATAGCTTGTGATTCAGCAAGTCTCCTAATTTTTGCAACTACAGTAAGCAATCATGTTTTTACCTTCAAACTTGCACCAGTGTCCGTATGCCTCTCGACCTAATAAAACTAGTTTGGTAAAGTTTCTCATTGACTTCCATTTATTTCAGATCATCAGCGATTTAAGAAATAAAGATTTTTTTCTTTCTTTAATATTATCTGTTTAATTGTCCATTCTTTAGCCATCTCTGAACATACAGTATTGTACAAAAGTTTTGACACCCCTTGATTAATAACAGATTTTGGTCATTTTTTTAATTAAAAAGATGTGAACACAGTCTCTCTTGGAAATGGAAAAAATGCACAATATTTTCAGCAGACATTGATGCATGGTTACTTGTTATGCCATAAATTGAACAAAAATGAAAAAATAAAACCATTATGGCACTGTGCAAAGGTTTGGGCAGTCTAACAGTTCCAGAGTCTCAGATTCTTTTTACAAGGGTTCAGACCTTAATCAGCTCATTGGATCTGATGAATGGCAACAGCTGTCATTAGTAAATGCTAATTTCAAAGCTTTACAAATAGTTTGACTCTGAAAAACCTTGTGCACACACTTGCGGACACTCAACAACCAGGGGTTCCTCTAAGCAGCTCAAAAAGCTCAAAGTTAAATATTTAAAAAAGATGATCAGTGTCTGGAACTTAAATGCTCATAACTTCCCTTCTACAGCATTTTGTCATAATTTATGGTGCAAGGTCCAGTGAAAAAAATGAAAGTTATTGATGCTCACAATGCAAGAGAAGGCTACAAGAAGATAGCAATGGATTGTCGGCTTGCAGTTTCCACAGTGAGAAATGTATTTAAGACATGGCAGTTCAGGGGAACTGTGGAGGTCAAGATGAGATCTGGAAGACCAAGAAAACTATGGGAGAGAACTGCTCATATGCTGGTCAGAAAGACAAATCATAACCCCCATTTGGCTGCAAAAAGAAAGATTCAGTAGACTCGGGAGTGATGGTGCATCGTTCCACTGTGCAGCGATGGAAGAGTCAGCGGACGAAAACCTTACCTGCGTCCCCATCATACAATCCAACGTCAGAAGTATGCAATAGATCATCTACAGAAGCCTGATGCATTTTGGAAACAAGTGCTGTGGACTGATGAAGTTAAAATAGATCTCTTTGGCCACAATCAACAAAGGCATTTTTGGAGAAAAATAAAAAGGAGCAGCTTCGCCAACTATTAAGCATGGAGGTGGATCTATCATGCTTTGGGGTTGTGTTGCAGCCAGTGGCACAGGAAACATTGCACCATCTGTAAAAAAGCTGAAGAGAGGACGGCTTCTACAACAGGACAGTGATCCTAAACATACCTCGAAATCCACTATGGAAAACCTCAAGAGACGCAAGCTGAAGGTTTTGAAACGGCCATCACAGTCCGCTGATTTAAACAACATTGAACATTTCTGGGTAGATCTTAAAAGAGCTGTGCATGCAAGATGATCAAAGAATATTACAGAACTAGAAGCCTTTTGCAAGAAAGAAAATCCCAAGTACAAGAACGGAAAGACTTTTAGCTGGCTATAAAAAAGTGTTTGCAAGCTGTGATATCTGCCAGAGGAGGTGTTACTAAGTACTGAAATGTTGGTGTGCATGAGAATTTAAGTTATGATGGATCTGTGACTCTGACCTGTGCACTGTAAACCCTAATGCTCAAAGTAATTAAACATATTGAGTACTGTTAACTTAAAAAATGACACTTAGTACAGATCAATAGACCCTGATGAGTATTTAGAACTTTATGGTATTTATGAGTTTGTAGAAATGACAATTTTCAAGTTAGCTGAACAAATTAGTATGAGTTGGGGTACTCAGTAATGCAAGTAAATAATGATTAATATGAATGAGTACAACAAACTCAAAAACTGATAGTTCTGTTTACTTAAATTTGGAAACATCATTTTTTTTTTTTTTGAGTTTTGCCAACTTATTCGGGTTTACAGTGTGGTAGGTCTGGTGATTTAAAAACCGTTGGGTCAGGGAACTTAAATGCTGATGAGCCTGGGTCGACTGGTAGGTGTTGGAAATTGACTGCTGGTGGCTCAGGGAATTTGCACATCAACAGAACATTCTAGTTTTGAGCAAACTTATATGCTGACATAGGAGAAGTTTACCTCACAGCTTGGTAAGCAAAGTTTTTGGTACTGCAGCTTCATTGGCAGGCCTCTGAGCTGATTGATCACCCCAAAGCAGACCTTCCAGCCAGTAGTGCCCCTTAGGCAAGAGCCTGCGTTGGCTAACTGGTAGCCTGGGAGCTGGAGGCATGTGTACCTTCTCAAAAAATCTTCAAAACCATTCTCTCTGCAGACTGTAAGATATTATTTCCTTTCAGTCTTAGGTGTTGTTCAGTGAGCAGGTTAGTTTTTTGGAGTACATAATATAATTGAACAATGCAGACAGAATTGTGGTGGAAATCTCTGTGATGGACAACTTCTCAGCCAAAGAAAACTAATCGACCATTGACTTCTGTCCGTTTCATATCATATCATCATCATCAATGAATGAAGATACTCTTGAAACATTTTATTTACTCATCAATATCTTGCCGTCTTCAGTCATACTTAAACATCTTTGGCAAAATCTCTTGATATGGGTGAACTTTAGAAGAAAAAGAAATAAAAATAAATTCAGAAACAATTTTAAATGATGGTATCATGAATAAATCATTTATTATTTCCTTGATTTTCGTGATTGATTTTCTACATTCTAGAACAATTCTGGATTTTTTCAAAACTATGAAATGACACATGACATTATGTAATTAAGTAACAACAGCAGCAACAACAACAGTCATTTGTTATTTTATGACATGAAGGTCAGCTGTTCTGGAACAGTTTTTGCAAGAACAGTATTGTCAAGTGCATTTCAAAAACCCATCAAACACCATGATGAAACTGTCTCTCCTGAAGACCTTCCCAGGAAAACAAGACCAAAACTTACCTCTGCTGCAGAGCAGAAGTTCACTTAGCGTTACCAGCTTCAGAAATCACCAATCAGATTAGAGCCGTTATGAAGCTATATATATCTGAACAAAACTGTTCAGAGGAGACTATTGTATATTTTGGACGCATCATTTTACAATATAGAAAAAAAAAACTAAAATTAGGAAAGACCATGGAATTAGAAGTTGTGGTCAAACTTTTTGACTTGTAGTGTAGAAGCAAAAGCGAAATAGACAAAGATATGTAGAATATACATATCATATAAATAGAAATGTACACATAATACTCCATATTGTAATGTACATCAAACATATTCTCCAGGTACATCTACTATTTTTCACTGAAAACATACACGACCCACCAAAAAAACAACAACAAACAAACAAAAAAACCTGTGCTGTCAGAGTTAATGGAGACTGATAACGGAGTATCTTCTTTATATCCATTTTTATGCCTTATACTCCACACTGACAATGTCATTCATTTCGGTTTACCTGCAGTCATTTAGCATTATATTTAATAGTAAAGCAAATCGACATTCACAATGATTTATGAGCACCGCATGGTTTTGCGCAAAGCTGAGCTTTTTATCTTTACCCATCTCTGCAATCCAGACTGACATGTAGTGTATGGAATAGGGTTAAGAGGAAATGGAAGGAATAAGAGCATACTAGCATTGTTTCTGACCCTTGTGCCTTTATTCTGAAAGGCAGCATTTAAGGCATTGCGTTTTAATTTAAACACTGGCCAATTTAGTGTTTCATGACTAAATTTGGCCAGCGTTATGGCCAATCTTCATTGATTGCACATTCCACCAGTAAGAGCAGAGTGAGAAGGTTTAATTAGCAGAGTACAGTAATAGCACAATTTTGCTTAAAATATTGCAATGCACACAACAATATGTGTGACATATCAGAGTTCAAAAGAGGACAAATTGTTGATGCGCGTCTCGCTGGAGAATCTGTGACCAAGACAGCAAGTTTTTGTGATGGAGCCACAGTATCCAGGGTAACGTCAGCATACCACCAAGAAGGACAAACCACATCCAACAGGAGTAACTGTGGACGCAAGAGGAAGCTGTCTCCAAGGGATGTCCGGGTGCTGACCCAGATTGTATCCAAAAAACATAAAACCACAGCTGCCCAACTCACTGGAGAATTAAATGTGCACCTCAACTCTCCTGTTCCACCAAAACTGTTCATCGGGAGCTCCACAGGGTCGATGTACACGGCCGGGTTGCTACAGCCAAACCTCTGGTCACTCGTGCCGATGCCAAACGTCACTTTCAATGGTGCCAGCAGCAAAAATCTTGGGCCGTGGTCAATGTGAAACATGTATTGTTCTCTGATGAGTCCACCTTCACTGTCTTTCCCACATCCGGGAGAGTTACGGTGTGTAGAAGCCCCAAAGAAGCGTACAGTACCACCCAGACTGTAGCATGCCCAGAGTGAATCATGGGGGTGGATCAGTCATGGTTTGGGTTGCAATATCATGGCATTCCCGAGGCCCAATACTTTTGCTAGATGAGCTGGTCACTGGCAAGGACTGCCAAATCATTCTGGAGGACCATGTGCACCCAATGGTTCAAACATTGTACACTGAAGGCGGTGCCATGTATGAGGATGATAATGCATCAATACACATTGGTGCTGTATTGGCCACACCATACTAATGAATTATTTTGTCTAAAACCAGGCGTTTTAGTTTCATTGTCCAACCTATATATATGTGTTTGTGTGTGCTGGACAATGAAACTAAAACGGCAGTCTCGCTCATCCGCTTATGGAGATTTTTGCCTACTCCTCCTTGCAGAACTCAGCCAGTTGAGTACATCTGGCATGTACTGTACCAACCTCTTCAGGTCTCGCCACAACATTTCGATTGGGTTAAGGTCCGGACTTTGACTGGGCCAAATCCAGAGTGCGAATCCTCTTTCGCTGAAGTCATTCCTTTGTATTTTTGCTGGAATGCTTTGGGTCATTGTCCTGTTGAATAATCCATTTTTTCAACTCCCTGACTGATGGCAGGCGATTCTGGTCAAGAATTTTTTGGTATGCAGAAGAATTCATGGTTCCTTGGATAATATGGAGTCGTCCAGGTCCAGAAGCAGAAAAGCAGCCCCAGACCTTCACATTTTCACCACCATACTTCACAGTTGGGAGGAGGTTCTTTTCTTTATATGCCGTGTTGGCTTTTCTCCAAACATGTCGGTTTTGATTGTGACCAAATAATTCTATTTTGGACTCGTCTTTCCAGATAATGGACTTCCAGAAGGCCTTTGGTTTGTCCAAGTGCTCGCTAGGAAAATTTAAAATGGGTAGCTTTGTTCTTTTCTGAGAGCAGAGGCTTCCTTCTAGCAACCCTCCCATGAAAGTCATGGCTATTCAATTTTCATCTGATTGTAGACCTATGCACATTTGTTCCAGATGCTGCCAGAGAGGTCTTCAATTCTCTAGAGGTGATGTGTGGGTTGGCCTTTACCTGATTTTTTTTTCTTTTTTTTTCTGGTGCTTCTGAGTGATATATTTTTTATCATGGCGGTCCATTTCTAGTCAAAGTTGATGTCATGTTAAAAACCCTTCATTTACAAATAATCTGTCGTACAGTGGATGGATGAAGGTGGAATCTTTTGGAGATGGTCTTATAGCTTTTCCCAGACTGACCCTCTTCTTCATGTACTCGGATATCTCCTTTGCTCTTGGCATTGTGGATTTGTATGGGACTACAGTGGTTCGGTTGTTTTTTTCTCTCTTTTAATTAGTGCACGCAGAACCCTTTCCCAAGGATGTCTTATTTCATCGGTCTGCTTAAATGATTAATTAAGCACCCAAATGTCTTTCAACGGAGTCTGTTAACCAGTGTAGCTGGGGGTTGACTTACTTTTGCACATACACGTTTCATGTAGTTTTGGGGCCACCAAACAAGTACATGCCATTGATAAATTGATATTTCATACATAAAAACTGGTGATGATGATAAAAAAATAAATAAAAAAAAAACTCATGGTAAAACAACAGAAACATCTAAACTACTCGAGGGGTTCACATACTTTCAAGCAGCACTGTATAATATATTAATATATTGAAAATATATACAATATTTTGCAAAATATATAAGGAATTGCAGCTTTTCATATATTGAAAAATATATTTAAATGTCTTAATGTATGTAATTTTATATTTAACAATATACTTCATAATACAGTATATTGAATTTGATTATATATATGCATTACTTTGTTGTTGTTGTTGTTGTTGTTGTTTTTACAATATGATTATGCACTATGCTAATGGCTTACTTGCTTATGCCATATTCAAGACTGTAATGAGATTAAAGCCAGATGTTAAGCCAGAGATGCTTTAAACACAAATGAGAAATTAGTTTTATTGAACTTATCAAAAATCCTCAATTAACAGCATACAGTGATGAGCCACAACAAACACTCCACCTGAGACCAGTCAGTGTCCATACTGACCTCTGTCCACCATAGCAATATTAAAAATATTACAGTTTACTAATAAACACTAATTTGTAAATCGAGCCCATGCGTAAAAATAAACACATAAATGGAATAAATTCAAATGTGTAAAATACTAGATATACAGTTTTTATTGTGTAATAAATATACAGTTCACACAATATAACAGACACGAACAAAAGCTGGCAAATCAAAACACAAAATGATACGAATACAAATGTCACACAAACTGACAAAGTGTCACACTGCTCAACTCAAGGTATGATTTTTTTTTACAGGAGTTACACAAACTCCACAGCTTTGTGACAATCTTCCAGTGAAAAGAATCAGTCAAAAAGGAGAAGTCAGCTGCTGCTTACCTGACTGATGATGTGGTGCTGATGGAGACTCTGGAACATTCTCCTGCAGTTTCTTCTCCTCGAAGGTTTCTGAAAAGAGCCCAATTAAAGAAAAGTGGATATCATTATCAAGATAACCATTCCACAAACAAACATATTGGTCTGTATGTCTTTAAGTTCATTTTATTTATAGAATATAATTAACTGATGTCTCTAAAGTTACATGTTCTGGTAACTACTGTTAAACCCTGAACACTCTATGATAAAACTACTGGTCTGCAAAAACTGATCATGCAATAGAACATTAACTTACTATTTAAAAAAAAAAAAAAATAAGTAATTAAATAAATAAATAAATAAAAACTGTAAAAAGTAACTTAATACGTCAAATCACAACCATAACTTAGGACATGCCTAATAATAATAATAAGAATAATAATAATACTGTAATCAGCTGGCTGATTTTTACATTAAAGAAACAACAACAAAAAACTTTCAACCTCACTAGTGTTAGTTAACTAGACATGCTAATCCACATGTCAAACCACCCACTTGAATTGAATTTGCAATTTAAGCACAAATGTAAGCCGTGTAATTTCCAGCTAAAATATACATTTTCTTTCTTTTCTTTTTTTTTAACCATAGGATATTATTAATTATATTAAACAAATATTGTAATTGTGAAGAATAAGTGTTCTAATTTTTTTTTCCATATTTTTCTATTTTTTATTTTTTTTGTCTGAAAGTAAGGTTAAATCAGTGTGTGTGTGTGTGTGTGTGTGTGTGTGTGTGTGTGTGTGTGTGTGTGTGTGTGTGACAATAATGTAATATTTTTTTAAATAGTTTTTGGTCAGTTGTGTGTGTGTGTGTGTAGTTTGTCAAAATTTTTAATTTTTAATTAATTAAATTAATTTTATTTTATTTATTTCCTGGGTTGTGCTGAAAAAAGAATATGGCAGACGCTATATTGCACAATCGTTAAGCCTTGATATAATCATTAAGACACAGTGATGCAACCCATAAAAAAAAAAAATAAATAAAATAAATAAATAAATAAATAACTGCTCTGAGCTTTAAGGGTTAAACATTTGCAGGCTTAGAGCATGTGTGGGAGAAATTGTGGGAAATTATGTCTCTAGTAGAATCTTCATGTACTGTAGGTTTAATTGGGTTGGCCATGAGAAAACGTTGAACATTTCAGTGATAAATGGATAATCAAAAATGGGTTTGGCTTTTACACTTATCATTTAACTATAAGTGTAGTTCAAGTCACCTCATTGCTTCACTTTTTGATAAAAAAATATTCTGTATATTGTAGGTTAGTTCTTAGTTCATTAGTTTATCTTAGTTCTTTAGGTAATGACATTTATACAGAATGTAAAGCACGTTTGCCATTTGCCGGTTTATTTCAATAAATTCATTAGGGTGTAATATACATTTTTATATTAGCCATTTTGATCAACCAGGGACACCAGTGTGCTGTATGATGATGGTTGGATGGTTGGATTTAAAAAAAAAAAAATAAAGCTAGATTTCAAAATAAAACATTTATCTATTACGAAAACTTTTAGTCGTTACCACTCTACATATCTACATATCTTCATTGAACACATGGTTGATTAAAAGAGAAACTTTCTTCTGTACTTTTTTGCAATTTTTGGTATTCTTGCAATTCTAAAACAGAAATTCCCAATAATTTGCACACTGCAGTGTTTCCCACAGCTGTGAAATAAACCTGCGATGGTCGCCAGCAGAGTAGGCTGCATCACCTGGAGCACAAACGTTTTCTACTCTACACAACTAACAACAAATATATATATATATATATATATAATATATATATATATATATATATATATATATATATATATATATATATATATATATATATACTGTATGACATTTAACACAATATTTACATTTATTTTATTTTCTATTAATTTCACATTTCAGAGATCCAACCCATTAACCTCCCCTTCATCTACCCGTATGTGAAGAGTAAAATGAAGTATATAAAAAGTATTAAACGCTGTATCTCTGAGATTTAGAGGTAATGAGGCACATTTGAGAAGTGTGAGAAAACGGCTAAAATCTCATTCACGTCTCAAAGACAGCTCGTTTCTGTATATGTGAGTCGCACACAGGAAAAAATATCAACTATCTTTGAAGTTTAGAGGTAATGAGCCACATTTGAGACACCTTTTGAGAAGATGCAGAAAACACCAAAATCTCATTCTAAGTCTCAAAGATATAAAGTGCAAAGCATGATAATTGAAAGCATGTCAACACATTTTCTGCAATTTCATTCATGCATGCCACATTAAGATTCCTTAATAGACACCAGTCGTTAATGAGTGATGCTCTACATGTAGCTGCCAAACTTCCGGTCCCTGAGAAACACCCCATGGCTTTCCCCTCACTCATGGCCGTTAATATCTGGTGCGGATCAGGCTGTGTGCTCTGCGTGATGCAGCATGGTATCTATCAACACCATGGCATCGTGTCAGGGAGCATCTGCAGCTTTAGCGTTGAATCGGAGGCAGCCGAGTGTAGATGAAACACATTTTGATATATCATCAACAAATCAGTGTGTGAAGGGTAAATTTAAGGGCAGTCAATACACTGTGATTTGGAGTGGTTCCAAGTATAATATAAGGGAGAAAATGAGATCTAATGTGATTCAATATCGTGGAAAATGAAGAGGCCCCCTCTACCCCCCCACCACCTCACTGGCACGGGCACTGACGCCATGCCCACTTGACTGGGAGGCAATAGTTCAAATTTGCATGATTGCATGCTTCAGATGAGGGTAAATTATTTAAGGTTGTAGCTCACATAAGATCAAGGCTGTAGTTTGCACAAGTGATCTCCAAGGAAAACACAATCATAGAAGGGAAATCTGAGCAAAATAATAAATTTCTGATTATAATGCACTATAAAAGCATCTGTGAGGACTTTCCAGGAGCTACTGAGCTATCTTCAACCCCAGCCTCCGTAGCTTACAAAATTCCCAAGCTTTATGCTAGCTAAATGAGATTTGACAATGATGTACACCTCTTGGCCGAGAATGTCTTCTTTTGCACATATATCTCAAGTGTGCTTTGAATGAGAAGAAAACACATCCTTGCTTGTCCTACATCATAATCCAAGTGCTCAAATAGTAGCGATTGTGGTTTCACTTTGCTTTTCCAATGCCATTAGCCTTTTTTTTTCACAGTGATAGCATGCACTATGTGTCCAAAAGTCAAACTGTAGTATTACACTAACACTATAGTGTTACACTTTTCCTTCCCTGAACTGAGATGCCCAGCTCTGTTTCAGCTTGATAGTGCTGCTGTGAAACAGCCCAGGTGACTAAACCCTAAGCCAAGGTTATCTAAAATCTAATGGAAAGCTTTCCCAGAACAGTAACGGCGTTTATCACAACAAAAGAGATCTGCTGTTTGTCTGAAATGGATTCTTCAACACGTGCATGTGAGTGATGGTCAGGGGTCCACATACATTTGACAGTGTGGTGTAGCTTTCCTCATCATTTTGTTAGCTTAATTTCTTCGCAGGAACCCCCAGACGGAGCATTAGTTTTACTTTTGCCCCTCCCAAATGCAATTGTTAAGGAATTTAGTGTTTTCTCTGGGACAATGACTATTGACTTGGACTATTGATCGGGAGGTTATGAGTTTAAAACCCAGCACTGTCAAGTTGCGACTGTTGGGCCTTTAAACAAAGTGAAACAGTTATCAGTTATTGATTGTAAGTGGTTTTAAAAAGTTAGTGAGGGATGTCTCTCTAAATGTCATCTTTAAGATTTACTGTTTTCACTAGCTATGTTTACATGGACCATGGTATTTCAGTAGTAATCAGAATAAAAGTACATCATGTGAAAACCTCAGTTAAAACAGTCTGATCTGATCCAGCACGATTGGAATTAATTTTTAATCAGATTAACGAAATTCACTCAAGAGGATAGCAGAATTGCTAATTAGTGGTAGAATAAACCAAATGGTAAATATCAGAAGTCAAACTTTAACCACATTGCCCTAATGACATTTTTTTTTTTTTTTTGGATTTTTCCCAGATTTTCTCCCAAATTTAGTCGTTTCCAATTCCTCCCCGTCACTAGGGGGCTCCCACATTCAGCTACTACTACCACGGAGTCGGGGGGGCCGAAGACTATCACGTGTTTCCTCCGAACCACGTGACGCCAGCCGACCGCATCTTTTCGAACTGCTCGCTGCTCGGGGGTGGAGTAACACACTCGGAGGACGGAGCCGTGATTAATGCGGGAGCACTAAGTACCTCTCAATCCTCCCCTCCGAGAGAGCTCGGCCAATCAGCTCTCTCTCGACCTCCGGCTGCGAGAGGTTACAGCATCACCCGGGATTCGAACTGGCGATCTCCGGATGATAGGGCGAGCGCTTTACCACTGCGCCACTCGGAGGCCATGCCTTTCAATTCTGTTACATGTAACAGTATAGAGGCTGGTGAAGTTATAAGACATTTATTACCTGCTGATTGAAAATATCAAAATGAAATCCATATACCGAATGGATAATATTTTGTAAAAACACAGAAAAAGTATTTGGTTATGTCTTTCTAAGATCAAGACCAACCATATCTACAGTACTTATGCAAAAGCTTTGTGCACTTGATCACCTGAACAACAGTCTTGCCTGCAGAAGATGCTACAACAACAACAACAAAATGTAAATTAAGAAACAGGAAGGAAAACATCTACAAAGGGAAGAACGGCTTCTCTTGAGAGGAGCCCTGGAGGAAAGCTCTCACAAAAATATATACAGTATATCTGCTCAGAATCCAGCTCCAGCATTCCTGTACCTTTTGCAGATGCCCCAGTAGCCCTGCCCAATGCTTACTATTCCCAGAACAATCCAAACTACAACTTCGCTATAACCTCCGTAACCTTGGTTAAATACCAGAAGAAAACAAAACCAGATCAAACAAGGTATTCATGTCAGGAGCTAAGCCATTAGTGACGGCATAGTGGTTAGCACTGTGGACTCACACCTCCAGGGTTAAGGGCTCGATTTGCACCTCAGGTCTGGGATAGGCTCCAGGCTTGTACAGAATAAGTGCTATAGAGAATGAATAAGTGAGTGTTTGTTTGTGTTAGCAACTGTTACAGTACTGTATGTTAGGATAATGCAAGGAATAGCGTAGCTCCTACAGAGACCGCTGATGCTTTTCAGTATTGGACCAGAATAGATTTCTAATCTACCTAGAGTGCCATGTTTAATTGTCAAGTTCTCAGCACACCATTTTGTGAGACAATTTTATGAATGTGCTTGGTGTTCTATTGAAACTCTATAGACATGTTTTATTATTGTGCGTCCTCTGCATGTGATATAAATATTGACATTTATATAACGTTTTCATTTATGTAGTTCTGCACAGTTTAGTTTTTATACCCTTACAATCTATTAAAGCAGCACGGATGTGTCTTTGTATCTCATTTGTGTGTGGTTTTTAATGATGGTCTGTTAATGCCGATGTCACGTATGGAGGGGGAAGTGAGTGGCCAAATATGTAGTCAGTGCCTCCCTCGCCATGCTACCACAGGCACAGTACTGGGCTTTCAATGGCTGGTGAGGCTGAGGGTAGTTGGCAGCATGGTCATCAGCCTCCTCCAACCAGTTGGTGTTGGCATAATCATTCCCCATTTCACAGAAATTGTGGAACACACAGCAGGTTGCGATCATGCTTGGCAGAAAAGTGAAGTGAAAGTCATTTCTTTTTTAGAAGTAGCGTCAACCTCGATTTTAGCAGAATTGAGGTACACGTTAAATGACTCCTGTGTACTCCTGTGTAGACCTGGGATTGCATGGTCACCAACAGTTAGGAGACTGTTGTCATTCCTTTGACTGGTCTTCACATACTTTTAAAAAGGAGAATGAGGGGATTCAGTAATTTGAATGGTCGAATTTTCATTTATTTGTAGGCAGCATATTTTTCAGGGCTATTTTATTATACCCCCATCAGCCTTAACATTAAAACCTCCTAGTGTTTGGGATGTGTAATATTGGGTACCTGGACATTGGCAGCAGATCCTTTTAGATACTTTGGGTTGTGGGGTGGGGCCTCCATGTATTGGACTTGTTTGTCCAGTCCTGATGGGTGCTTAATCAAATTGTGTCTGGGAAATTTTGAGGATGTGTCAGTGGTTTTGGGCCCTGTACTTGCTGAACCCCTTGCAGTGTTGCGGTACCGTGCTATTGTGACCAGAATTTACTTTTCCTGCAATTTATGCTGCATTGTCTTTTCTGTTGGATCTGACCACACCGGCTGGCCTTTGGACCCCACAGGCATTTGGTGAGTCTTGGGTACGCATGATCCTGTCACCAGTTTGCTGTTGTATGCTTGGTGATCACTGTTGTTTAGTGCATCTGTAATGTTATTAATGTGATGCTATCAGTGTATACAATTTTATAAATTCACAGGTTTAGCATGAAAACAACTTTTTCAGGATTTACAGAAATATGGTGTAAAGTGAAACATTTAGGTAGCGGTGTATAGTCCATAGCGAGGTATTTCCCCTTCATTAGCCTTAAGCATAGCCGTATCTGTGCTACAATGTTTTACATTGGGCAACATTTGTAGCATACTCTCATGATTCACATAAGTGTGGCTGGAGCTCTAAAGGTGACTTTCTTGTCAAGGACACATACAGTTCTTTTCTTTTCCTATATGAAAACCACTGAACACGACTGTATTTCATAAAATGCTTCAAGCACTGGCCTGTTGTCATTAAAGTGCATATGTTCCAGGACCTTTTTGTCTCTTTACTCTTGCAAGACCATATCTTGATAGATGTTCCAGTGCCTCAGATTAATGCATTAATTCATTCATGTGAAATTGAAGCACCAGTTTTAAATCTTGCAGAGGCAGCTTCTGGACACCAGTAATGGGGAAGCATCAGATGAGTGAACTTTCAAAGTGGAGTATGAATCAGCTTGCATGAGAACGGGTATAAGAACATTTGTGAAACGAACAAGTGTATCTTGCAGCAGTAAAACCTTGAGATGACGAAGCTCAGTCAAAGTACTCGAAGAGCCTCTTTTTTTTTTCCTCCCATAACAAATTTACTCTGACATTTTAAATCGTCAGGTTTAATTGCCTAGCACGCCATCGTCTTAGAGCGGTTGCTTAGTGATTCGAACTGTACGTAGGTGAGACAGTAAAAACAGTGAATGCTCTATTAAGGATAAAGGATGGTATCTAGTTGGGAGAACAAAATGACATTTAGAGAGAGTTACATCTTGAAAAACCACTTAGATTCATGACTGACAACTCTTTTACTGAGTACGTAGCTCCTAGCTCCCAGGTCCAATTCAGAACATTAAAAACCTATACAGTTGCTTAGGGAATGGGGGGAAAAAAAAGAAGTGGATTTAATGTTCCATCGAGGGGGGATCTCAGACAGGATCTAAAAATGCTGTATTACCGGAAGCCTCACTATCTTTCTGAAGAAGACTATAATGCCATAGGAAGAACATGATAACCAAAACTCAGTGTAAGAAACCACAATCCCTACCAGTTAAAGCTGATACAGTAGATGCTGATTTAGACCAAGCAATGGTATGTTCCAAATCTAAGGTTTCCCAGGAACATATCTGATTAGAATAATCAGATTACTGAAAATCAAGGGTGTGTTTCTGCCTCATGTGAGGTTTCAGCATTCGAATTCCCAGATCATGAAAAATGCGGTTTCTTATCTTCTTAAGAACATGAGACAACAATTTGATAAACGGCGTACGTAAGATGAACGAACACATGATGATCCCACTACCTACTTCATCTTTCTTGAGATCTTTTTCAAGTCTTTATCTGGCTAATTTTTGACACTAAGATACATAACTTGTTTGCAAGCTGCATCCCATAATTAAGTGCACCAATCAATAAAATTGACAATGTGCATGTATCATTTGAAGCTCAGAAGGCTGTACTCCATGAAGAGAATATTTTACATGCGACTTCCTGCTTTTCTCTAAATAGACCAGGAAAAGCAAGCAGCATTGGATGTACATATTTTATTTGAGTACAAACACAGAGTTATTGGCGTCTAATATAGCTTTACAAAAGTCACATTTTACCGCAACTGAGTAATTGTATTGGGGATTAGTTTGGGATAATCCTCGACTCATACTCTAATGGTTTTACAGCATGTAACATACTCATAGTCAGACATTCTCACAATTTTTTATTATTCTGAAAAATATTCCCGTGTACCATCAGGTTGGCTCGCTTGTTGCTCCCTCACCAGCTCAGCGGCGGTGCATCAAGTATGCCTCTGCGCTCCAGGGATATACAATTCTTGAATATTTCCATGGCTCAATGCCTCCACTGAGACCAGGTGGAGCTTCAAGTCACAATCCAGTGCAGGTGGCAGGTGTGTGACCGATTCATACTGCTGCTCCATGTGTGTGTGTCGTCGGCGGCTTTCCTGCTGCTCACGCTGGAATTCCTTTAACCCTCAGGTGCAGTGCAGAGAACAGAAAATCTGAACCTGTGGACGCGCATGCAAACGTCATGTCTTATCATGAGGTATTGCACCCAACATCGACATGTTACAGCATTTCACTGAAATAACTCCTGAATAAAGCAAATGTTGTGTATACATTTACATATGTGAAAAACAGGCCCTACATGAGAAAAAAAAACACCAAAATAACATGCGTTGTACTGTAAATGTACCAATAGCATAATATCCCAGGACCATTATGAAAATGTATGTGAATTAGTTATCACATGGTTAAGTCACATCTCTGAATTCCTCCTCATCCTCCGCCTGATCTTCTGTTTCAGCTCTACTTCATTTTTAGCATTAACATGAGTATCAGCACTGGCCTGAGTCATGGCAGGAAGGGGGGGGGGATTTTTTTTTTCTTTCTTCTTTTTTTTTTTTTTTGGAAATGCATCTGCTGAAAGGAATTGAGAGCGTCCGCTCTGTCTGTTTGGGCCCTGATCAAAGCTAATGTCACCTAGCGCAGCATATCCGCTTCTTCTTCTTCTTTTTCTTCTTCTTTCATCTGCTAAGCCCTTAGAGTGGAGAAAGGCCAGATAAGAGACCTTTTCTCCACAAGGAGCAATCATATAATTTTCCACGCTCATCTCATTCAAGGTCAGAAGAGTGGATTATTTATTGATCCAGAAAGATACTGCAATGAGGTGTATACCTGAGGAGCGTGCGTTTCAAGCACGAATACGGTGTGGTACAGCTTCTTCTCGTGTATACACGTGCAACTCTATCCTCAATATTTAGACAGTTACACGATTTTCCCTGTGTGAAGAACCAGTATGGATTTGAAATTAGGCAATTAAGATAAATCTGGACGTTCAGCTTTAAATCGCGGGGTTTAGGAATTATGTCCATTTATCTTTACAGCATCAAATCGGCCAAGTGACTGAAAAGCATTTTGAAGCCCTGCAGTGGCCAGTTTATTCATTATTTTATGACTAATTACCTACAGAGATAAAAGATCTTGAGTTGATTCAATTTTAAATTTGCATCATTTGATATTTTTTTGCATTTGAAAGTGTCAACATGTCAAAGAGGTGATAAAAAAAAAAACCTGTGACCAGATTAAAGTGGTATGTTTAATATATAACATAGTCAGACATGATCTGTAATGTACTGGCAAGCTTAGCAACACCAGAAGGCCTGGAGGATCACAGAAGATGACTAAATGATGATACAGAAATCATTCTTCTGTGAAGAAAAGCCTATTCACAACATCTAGCCAAGTCGAAAAACACTCTGGAGGAGGTAAGCATATTATAGTTAAACCTGCAATCAATAGACACCTTTGTATATGTAAATTCAGAGGATTTACCTAAAGATCAAAACCACTGGTAAGACTCAAAAACAGAAAAGTTTGTTTAGTATGCGCTGAAAGAGAAGAAAGGAGGAAGGAAAGGAACCATAATGGAGCAGGGTATTACGGCATGGGCATTCATGTCTTCAGGGCCGAGTCAGTCTCCTGACTTTTAAGCAATTCAGATGGATTTTCATTCCTGAAGACAAAACTTAAGCAGAAAAACATACATACTGTAAGCAACTGATGGTGGCTGACCAAAAACAAAGACGAAGCAGCTCATGGTGAGAAAATAGCATTTGGTAAAGTCCATGGGTTTCATTGACTGCAATGTGATTTAAAAAAAATAATAAAATCATCATTATAAATTATAAATATGTTTTTCCAATTACATTTGAGGCTGTGAAAATGGAAAGACTTGGTATAAAGAAAGTCTGCAGTTCTTAAAAAGAGAATGTCTAATGTTAAAAATATTTTTTATAAAAATAATAATGTGACGCAGACGTCATAAATGGGAAGCAGACGTTGTGGGCAGTCGGCTTGCCATCCAGCGTAACTCCACGGAGCGCGCAGGAGCGAGAGGAGGGGGATCCTGCAAAGTGTTACAGAAAGAGACTGGAATAGGTGAGCTAAGGGAGCAGCCAAACTGGGAAGGCTACCGGCTCGGAATTTTTAGGTGTGGTACTCATTTTGGCAAAAGGCTCCTATAGAGGAAAGCCTCCTGTTGGACAAGATCATATGTTTGACCAAGCCTCTCACGCCGTTCAAAAATGGCGCAGCTCGGGGTGATGTGAGTCCCCACATCGATCATGAGGTATGGGCCAGGAGGTCTATGTGTAGCGGTGACCGGGGTGAAGAGGAACCCCAGACTGAGCGTCATTAAAGGGCAGATTATGAGAAGTATCGGCAGCAGATAGTATTCCAACAGCAAACAAATGATATCTACATCTTCTGTGCAGAAGAAAATCGTAAGCGCATACAGCTCCAGGGACTGGTCGCCCAGCTCAGCCTCAGTGGGGGCCCAGACCTGCCAGTTAGCCTCAGTGGAGGCCCAGAACATCTAGAGAGCCCCGCTGCAGGCCCAGACCTTCCGGAGAGCACTGAAAAACAGGAGCTTCCTCTGCCGCCCTGCTACGGGGACGTTGCACAAGCTCTACTGCCAGGCTTCAACGACGTCGGACTTCTTCCTCCACCGCCTGGCTTTGAGGATATCGTGCCAGCTCCGCCGCCCGGCTCCGATGCGCCAGTGCTCGCACCAACACCCCAGTGCTCGCTCCACCACCCAGCATCGAGGACTTCGTTTCAGTCCCGCCTCAGAAAAGGGGAGGAATATTTCTTATCCTGTGTGCCCTCCCAACCAGCCCAAAAGACACCATCTACAGCCTCTGTGTAAGGTGACCAGACACAGGACTTTGGGGGGGATGCCCTGAACCTCTGGTGGCGCTCCAGAGTAGCCCCTTTTGAGAGAGCGGGGTTGGGGTTATGTCAGGGTTAACCCCTAGAGGACGCCTTGCGCCCAGATGCTTTTGTGTTTTGTTTTTTTTGTAGTTTTTGTTTAGTAATTTCATTTCCCAGGTGTTCCCATCACCTGAACCGAGGTAGCTCATTAGTTTGATTATATATTGCCTGTTTAAGTTGTGTTTTCTTTGTCTTGCATCCGTTGTGTTAAAACGGTTGTTCTGCCTCCTTTGCCATATGCCTGTTTTTTTTTTTTTTTGTTGCCATATTTCATGTTTAGTGTGTTTTATTTGAGTTTTGGCTTGTTTTTTGTTCATCTTTCATTGAAACATCTAAAAAATATATATCTTTTCGACGTTTTTTTACACCACCTTAACAAACGTTACAAAAGTCTATAGGCAAAGACCCTGCTTGGGCATACCTGTATGTCTCTCATTGGGAAAATCTCAAATAAGCCCAACATTCAACATACTGCTGATGCTAATAATAGCTTGATGCAGTGAGCTTCTCTTTGACTGGATAATATTCCTGGAACTTTTGCCTAGATTAATAAAATTTGTTTTCAATCGTATCTTCAATACAATACAACGATGTATTTCATGCACCATCGATTAAAGGTACCAAAGTCATAAAGGAATTAAGTAAGCTTGAGTCATAATCTGTGAGATGTATGTTTAAACTTAGTTTGCACACCAGAATAAGCAGCAAAAGTTATTCATTAAGCCTTTTCTATTAGTCCTGTGCTAATAGAGATAGAAAAAAGAGTGAAAGACATGAAGAAAATCCATTTTCCTTCACCTTTGGCAATCAGTCTGTTTTCAATTAAAGTGGAGGACTATTCATTTCCAGCTATGAAAGAGTCAGACACCTCTATGAGCCGTGCTGATTGTAAGGGCAGGGTCTTTTGATATCATATATGATATGGCTCCAAATAATACGGCAAAGGAAGCGCTACACGATTTTCAGCACTGGCATTTCTGCAACTGAATGAGTTTCAATAGTTACATACATTTGTTTTCTTGCCTGTATTATTACCTTACATTAACATAGATATTACAGCTCAGATCTTTTTTACTTGTGGCTTAAATACCATGTCTGGATTTACTGTATAGGTGTTGTAAATAGAAATGAACACAAGGCCATCTATCTGAAGTGCTGTGCTGCCTTGTTTCTGCTAAGTTTTCATTCTCATAACTAATTCATCAGTGCCAGACTCCAGGCATGAAAAGATTTCAGCTCCTCTTAACATCAATTAGGCTGTCGATGTTTCAATGCCTCTTGAAAGATGCAGCAAAAAAAAAAAAAAAACAAGATGAAAGAACAAGAACATGGTACAAGCGAGCACAGGACAACTGATGTGACTGACCATGTACTTATAAATTTCTTACTGTTTATTGTATATGCTAAAAACGTATTCGCTTGCCAGAGGGCTTTTTCTCCAGTGACCTCTGCTTCCTGACCTGTTCTGTGCTCCATATTAAATTCTTTACCGAGCTGTGAAGTTCAGCTGTTCATCACATCAGAAAGTGTAAGACAAAATTGATCTTGATAGAAAAGTTATCTGTGGCTTGGTTAGTATACATCAGCTGCATAAATCTTTCAATCAAACAGCAAACATCCAAACGTTTGAATCTTGGACTAATCAAAGACTTTGCCCCCAGTCACTGACCTTTTGGGGATGGTCTCCTCTAATCAAAGCCATGTTTCTGTCATATTCTTTCTTTTAAAATAGATCAAAAGGGACTGTACTGGCTTTTCAAAGTTCCAAGTATTTAACAGGCTCCAATATTTTTTAATCTTTTTTTTTTAATAACAGGCATATTTATATTAAGACCACATAAAACACTGCTTTATTTGCACATAGGTCAATGACATCATATGACTTCTAATGGAATCAGAAATATGAAGGGCGTTCAAGTCAAACCGAAAAATGTCTCCTGAATGAAGGTATAAAACTGATTTGACGTTTACAGGAGACTACAAACACAGTACAGTAATGAGGCACAGTAAAACATTTGAACGATGTAAATGTTTTAAAGAAGTGAATGATGGCTCAGACCCCATTGCAGGTGTTACTACAAATATCCAGCGGGTGGAATGTCTGATGTCTGATAATCAACTTATAAACTGTCTCCAACTTAAGGACAAAAAAGTGAAAACTGAACAGTCAATCTTTCACCAACACCACCTGCCACATCACAGTCTTGACCTCATGCCATTTCCACATGTTTGAGCCATTAAAGGAGTTCCTGGGAGGCCAGATTTTTAAACATGAAGCAGGTGGTCTGATCATAGCTCCGGCATACTGAGCAATCTTTCTACCTTGATGGTATCCAAGGCTTAGTGAAACACTGGGATAAGTGCATTAGTGTAGCAGAGGATTATATAGAGAAATAAAGGAAGTTTTTAAGCTCATCCTTCACAATCAAAGGTTCCCATTTGACTTGAACACCCCACATGATTTAGATTTATTTTAACAACATTTTTGCATTCTTAGTCTAACAGAAACTCTCTTGACAATCATTGAGTCAGAATCCACATTTTTTTGAGCTGTAAAGTTTAAAGGTTTGTGCTCATGGCTGCTGTAGTGGTACCCTGGTGGTTATGGGATTTAAAATTCACAACTTACAGTCACAAACATATAAAATTGACATTGATTATCAATTACATACCAGTAAACTGATCACAGGATCCTGGGCAGCTATAGCTGAGTTGATCCTAGAAAAAAAAGCCAATACACCAAAACACCCAGTGCACCACAACCTGCCATACTGTACATAAGGCAAGAGCCCAAGGCCATCGACCCTCCCTCTAAACTCCTCAGATCTCAGTCTAATTGGGCACTCATTGGATGCATTGGACAAACAAGTCCAATCCATAGAGCCCACAGCACTCAAAGGATCTGCCAACATCTTGGTGCCAAAAATCACAGCACACCTCCAGAGCTCGTGTGGAGTCATATCTCAAATGGCCATTGCTTCCATGTAGGTTCCTACTGCAATATCGTAATATTATGACCGTATATGGTATAGGTGTTGTCGGGGAGGAAAAAGTGTGTTTGCATTTTAGCTAAAGGTGTTAACACAGTCTGCTGCCACCAACATATGACTCTAACATATAATACATGTACATTCTATTAAAACAGCCATGTGCCAATTAACATCTGGCCCTGCGGTCAGATTTGGAGTACGATTACGTTTTGTTCCGTAAAATGTAACAACATTTTGGATTTTAATTGTAGAAATAATCTGTCCTTAATAGCATTAAAGGTATGCAGTACACTGTGAATACTGTATGCTAATTATTTTTTATTAAATCTTAATCTATATACTTTTAACATAATTCTGTCGCAATGCTATTAAGTGTTATATGTTCTTTATTTAAATATTGGGCAGAATAGTGGCACATGAAAGAGTAGGACGGCTTTTTAGCTCCAAGGCCCCTGGTTCAATCCAGTGCATGGTTCACCGTGTGTAGTTTCTCACGTCCCCAGTGTCCAGGTAGGTTTGCTTTCACACTACACTAACATCCCCATAGGTGTGAATGTGTGAGCATGGTGAGCTGCGATATCCAGGCCATCCATCAAGGATGTTTTCTCACCTCATGCCCCAGACATGACCCTGAGCAGGATAAAACACTTACTCTCACATCTAAATGCATTTCATAGTGCTCAAGTGATGCTATGAAATGCAAAAAAGAAACTGTGTTGTATGTTCTTTATTGCTATCCAGAAGATGTGTGAAATGTCCATGACTTCCATGTACATGGAATATACCACGTTTATCTACAATATTGTATATTCATCTTTGCCCATGTGCGTTTATGCAGTGATCAAATCAGCAAATCATATGGCAGCATTAGAACACTCAACTTCACAATAAAACTCTCTGGGATCACCGCAATTATAAAATAATAAAAGAGCGGATATTATATTAGAGCTTTTTATAGCTTAAATGCTTCAAAGGGCACAGCACCCATTGTCCCTGACAGTGACCTATCTGTGAACCAAAACCCAACCACCTGCTTCCTTCCACTCCTCGGCCCTCAGAGACGCTTGATCTCCAACTACTCTGACTCTCAGATTATAATGGATGACTTCGAGCTTGCATAAGTAGAGCAGAAACATTGCCTTGTTATACATGGATATAAAAATGTTCTAGGTAGTGTGTAGTTTGGGAGAATCTGTGTTTACTATGCAAATATATATATATATAAAGAATGTGCTTATTGTGTGCAGACTGGACGAGTAACCTATAAGTAAGTCAAGCGCAATAGTGTTGCACAGGTTGACTGCAACTCCATTTTTTTTTTTTGAGAAAAATTAAGAGGCAAGAAATAATAAACAGTTAGAGAATCTGTTGTGCATGTTTTCCTTGAGGCTAAATTATATTTCAAAGCACAAATGGCAAAATATTAGTGGTTATCACTGTGGCCTCGCACCTCCAGAGTTAACGGTTTGATTTTGAGCTCCGTCCGTTTACATGGCGTTTGCACGTTCTCTTTGTGCTTGGCAGGTTTTCTTCGGGTATTTCTGTTTCCTCTGTCAGCTCAAATACATGCAGATTTGGGTAATTGGCATTCCCAAATTGCCCTTGATATATGAATGGACGAATCTAACCCTGGCTAGGTTTACCCTACAGTACCTTGTGTCCAAAGTCCCCTGGGATAGGTTCGAGGCTTCCTGCAACCCTGTACGGGTTAAACGGTATAGAAAATGAATGAAGGACGGAACAACTTAACCAAGAAGAAGGTTGAGCCTCACGGTGACATGGTCTCTTTCTTCCAAACATCTCCTATTTCTTTTTAAATAGTTTCGGAGACACTGTATTTCTTATGCAAAGAAAAAAAAAAAAAAAAAGTTAATTATTTATGTTCGTGTCCTGATGAATTTTGTTGGATCAGCTAAACACTGGGACCTCACACAATCCAAAGCCATGCAATATATACTGTATGCATCTTTGCCCTATGATAGGCTGGCATCCCTGCCATGGTGCCCTCCCCACCCCACCCCCATCTGTGTTGTGTTCTGAGCTCTTTCGGATTGGTTCAAGGACTCGCATGCCACTACACAGTAGGGGAAATAAATGAATACATGAATAATGTATTTGAACACACATTAATCAGCTACTATCATGCCTCTTGGAGATGCTTGAGGAGTCATTTTCATTGAAGGTAGCCAAGAATGGGTTTAACATCAAATAAAAATAGATAATTAATCTCTGAAGAATGCATAAATCCTTGTAGAATGATGCATTTTTCTCGATAAAGCAGTCACATTGATTAAATAGGGAATAAAATTCTGTATAATGTGGAATACCCACACAAGAAAACAAGCAACATCATGTTTAGTGGCATAAGGCAAATTACTGTTTCTGTAATTAATAATGAATATAAAATCATGTTTTTTAAGTATTTGTTACATTTATTGCCATTGAACATTGAACAAGAAAGCTACTTCTTATAATCATTTGCGTTATAGCAGTAGATCCTTCACCCACAAAATGTAGACTCAATAAATCCGAAACGCCAAACTGCAGTGCACTCTGTCCTGAAAACTTTCCTGTCTCGGGAAACTTTATTTTAAGCTAAATGTTCCAAACAGCTGACGCAAATGGGACCATCCGATCGTATTTTACATTTTGATCATTTTTTTAAAAATCACATATCGCTTTGTCATAAGCACTGGTGTTTAATTAAACCGGCACTTTTTAAATACAGTTGGACTCATGAGATGTCCATTCTCAGAAGCAGCTGTTGGAGACCTCCTCTGAAGCAAGCTGTCCCATTATTTGTCTCTTCGGAATACTTTTGCTGAGGAACTGCTGAACACTAAGGCCCAGCAAAGATCAACTCAAGCTGCCTGCTGTTTTCACAGACAGCATAAGCCCACTGTGGATTCATTAGTTCTTGGGCTCCCAGGCTGGACATCTGTGGGTGTTCGTCAAGAGTATAGGGGAAGAGAAAGATGGTGGCCGTGAAGTGGATTGAACAGAAACAGATTTCTTTTAGGGCTGTGTTCTAAGTGCCAAAATGATGTTAAGAGATGGGTTATGAGCCAGTCAGATTGTAATTAAATAAGTGCAGTTCATGCCTGCAAGGATGACAGAGTTTTGATCATTGGATATAATAAAACAATGTAATTCTGAGCCCATTAAGAGACATACTGTAAAAAAAAAGTAGGCAGGGGGGGTGGGGGGATGGGTGAGCAGCCATAACAAGATAAGACAACAATACAGTACTGGTGTATTTCTTTGTTGAATACTTTAAAAAAATATATTTTAAAAACTTGCAAAATTGTTATGAAATCCCAGATATGTATATGATTGGTTTCAAGAATCCGGGCTATGATTGGCTGGAATCCTACAGAATAAAGTATATATATATATACAGAGCTGGTTATTCACATGCAGTGACTGTCGGCAACAAAAATGTAAACATTATCATGCTTTAATCCTATATTTTATATATTCCTTGATTCATGTTCTATACTGCTGGGTTGCGGAGGTCCTGGAGCCTATACCAGGAGATTTTGGGCACGAGGCGGGGCACACCCTGAAGACGGTGTCAATCCATCGCCGGGAACACATAATGTGCAACACAATGGGCAATATGTGAGTGTCTCTAATCTGCATGTCTTTGGATTGTGGTAGAAAACTAGAGTACCTGGAGGAAACACTTCAAGCTAAAGCAAACTGCACATACATACTGTAGACCCGAGGCAGGAATTGAACCCTTGATCCTGGAGGTACGAGGCCACAGTGCTAACCACTATGCAACTATGCCATCTCCTATATTTTAATCGTCAAATGATGACCATGTTTAATTCCATTCATACTGTAACTTGAATCCTTGCTGATATTCTCTTAAAATTCAATTGTTGTTGATGATGATGATGATGATGATGATCATGATGACGATGATGACGATGATAATAGAGGAGGAAATCACACATTACGCACAGCATAGAAAAGCAAAAAATACAAGTGGATGTTGCCGAAAACAAGAAACCCTCTCCATGGCTGTCTGAAGTGCACTCGTGAAATTGCATCTGCCAGCATTATTGACAATTTGCGAGATGCCTGTGTGCATTCTGATATTTTTCCAATTTCAATCCTCAAATGAATGCCACATAATTTGTGTTCCATGACACTCTGCCAATTTCCCCTGACAAAGCCTCTCATTCATGCTTGTCTTTTGACACTTCACGAATCAGCAACAATAGGCAGCTCTCCTTGTTGCGTACCTTGTTGTGTTTCCAGATAACGAGAGCCTGGGTGAGGTTTTATGCATCGGCAGAATGAGCACCCGATATGACATTATCAACATTTATGACATTTTTAACGGAGAGAAATGTCACTGAATCAGGTGATTTTCTAACACTCGCGAAAATGCAGGAGGCTGTAATTGAAATGTGAGTAATGGCAGCATGAGTGTGGCCCATGCTTCCCTGCCAGAGCAAAGGAAATCAAAGACAAAGCAGTGAGGTTATTCAGCCCTGAGATAAGGTGTCAAGGGGGGGGTGCAATATACATGAAAATAAATGTGAGAGTCAATAAGGATGTGATATCCAAGAAAACAAATATGAGTTAGAGACAATAGCTCAGTCCCGAGCCAAAGCACGTTAATGAAAACGGATAGGGTGACACCAAATATTTGCACTAAGGCAGCTGACATGGCAGCTTGATAACCTCCCAGACCGTCGCTGGAACAATATGAGCACCCTATATGAGCATGTTTCTTAATCTTGTGGCTGAGCCATTGGCGTGAATTAGGTTTTAACCAGCTGATGGGTATCGCCAAAATCGCTCTATTTCCTCCTCATCCATTGTTGTCTTTTGCCAATAACTTTGTTAGAACATGGACAAGTCTATCATAATACATTTCCAGCTCAGGAAGTGTCCAAAACCTTTTAATTATCCGAGGAACGATTATAGCACCTTTTTGTTTAGCTTCAGCATTAGTTAATGAGGCCTATCGTGTGTATTAGAGCAGGAATTCTCAGATGGCCAGGGAAATCACTCATCTGTGCAGTGAAGGGCGACCCCAGGACTGGGATTCATTCCAACTGAACATGGTACCTCGGAAGACCTTGATGATCTGGTGCAAAGTTAATTAGACACTCTTTCCTGAAGGTCTGGTATGTCAAAGCACACCAAATGGCTGTTTGTCCCCAGATGTTGCAGAATTTTACAGTATATCAGAAGGGTTTGGCAGTTCCACAAATTCTGACTTTTTTTTTTTTTTTTTTACAATATTTTATCATTTCATTTAAAGGATTAGAGGCTTTTTCAGACTGATTTCACATGATCGATGTAAGGACTGCACCCACCTTCAGGTACTTTAAAGGTTACATATTTACATCTAGGCATTTGGCAGACGCCCTTATCCAGAGTGACTTAGATGTTTTTTTGTTTTTTTTTTCATCTCATTATACATCTGAGCAGTTGGGGTTAAGGGCCTTGCTCAAGGGCCCAACAGGGACAACTTGGTGGTAGTGGGACTTGAACCTGGGACCTTCCGAACCGTAGTCCAATGCCTTAACCACTGAGCTATATATATATAATATATATAATATATTATTGGCTATAATATATTTGACTATTTCTATAATTTAGAACCGGTCTCGGAGCTCCTCCAAAGTATCTGTTAATACTCCAGCCCTTTTTTGTTCTTTTTCTTTCAGCTTTGTCCCTTTATTCTAGGGACACAGTTGCCACATCAGATCATCTGATTTACAAGATCCGGTATAGGTTTGTATGTCACATGCCCTTGCTGATGCAATCACCCCTAATTTCTTCATCTTGGGACAAGCATTGTTATGCATTTGAGCAGTTGGTGTTAAGGGCTTTTCTCAAGGATTCAACCCCCAGTCAGCAGCCCAGAGCTTCATCTATCTGAGCCACCACGGTTCCGATGTCTAGCTCAAATACTCCTCCAATGCAGCATTTCAGTGTCTATGTCAATAACTTGAAGAGCCACACCCGTCCAGAGAAGAGCAGAGCTGAGCACCAAGCCAGGAGACGTCATCTACTTTAATGAGATCACATACTGTAAGGAGAAGCATCTAATTGGATGCTTTAAGCCTAGCCCAATACAAAATGGAAAAATGGCAAAAAAAAAAAAAAAAAATGTTTTAGTTTTCTCACATTTTTGTTCGTACATGTACACAAGAGACCCATTTGTGTCTAGTCTAAAATCACTAAAAAATTTGGTCTAAAAAGTGATTTTTTCATAAAATTTCCCCTTAAATCTGAGGTTCAGGAATTCATTTAGGATTTTAAATCTTTCCACAGCAGGAAGTAAGCTGTTGCTGAGAGAGTCTGTGCTTTGATTTTGTCCATCACTGATGAAGGTTATCATTTTCCTAGGTTATCTTGAGAGATCAAAGTTTATTTGCTTATTTGTTTTTTATGTTTTGTTTTTCATTACAGCATCATAGGAAAGTTGATAATTGGTTATTTTTTTGTTGTTGTTACATTTAATCACCCAAGCACTAACCTGATCTGGGGGTGTCTTTCTGTTTGTCTGTCTGTCTTTCTGTTTGTCTGTCTGTCTGTCTTTCTGTTTGTCTGTCTGTCTGTCTGTCTGTTGCCTAAAGGCAAATCGGATTGCATCATGACTGTTTGTTTGATTTGGGTGAGACAGCAGTAGGTATGCAGATAAATAAATAAAAATAACTCATGAAAAAGACATGTTTCGAAAACTGTGTCTGGGCACTTTTTTACTTTCATAATAAAAACAAACATGCACAACAAAATCAGTATGCAAAAGGGTTATAAGTCCTTCTGCTGTAAAACAGCCAACATAAGCAACTTAGTGAGAAATATGGACTTAGATTTTGGATTTAGAGAGCTAAATGTTTTACTCAGAGCTTCCTCAGGCATATGATTAACTGCTTTTCCCATGCAGTGACTCATGAAGCTCACGACACTAAATTCACATCTTCGCATTTGCCATCAAAATTAAAATGAAAAAAAAAATAAATAAAAGTGACTGAATATCATGTATCTTAATTTTGAAGGAGTCTGGTGAAACAAAGCTGTTTGAAACACAGATAGGGCTTAATTGT
Source organism: Clarias batrachus (assembly GCA_003987875.1). Classification (NCBI taxonomy): domain Eukaryota; kingdom Metazoa; phylum Chordata; class Actinopteri; order Siluriformes; family Clariidae; genus Clarias; species Clarias batrachus. The sequence continues at coordinate 147,550 of QMIH01000090.1, forward strand.
TTTTAAAAAATGTTATTTACTGTATTTATGTTTACTATAAGCTTACTTATTACTGAGCCCTGCTATGTGATTGTATGGTTACCTAATTGTTTTTATCTTTTTTTTAATTGTTTCTATTTTTTCTGGGTGTTCAGATAATGTATTGTGTATTTTGTGTGGTGATTGTCGTGGGAGCAGAGAAAATCCTATACTATAATTAATGATCTTCTTTGTGTGGTGGACTCTGGCCTGCTTTCCATTCTTATACTTTTGGACCTTAGTGATTCATTTGATACAATACCCTGTTTGACACTCTTTAGTATAGGGATCCATGGTGCTGTACTTTATATCAGAGGTTAGTTTTGTAGGATGTAATTTGTCCAGATTAGTAAATGTCAGGCTGTGAGTTCCATTATTACTCTGGGAATTCCTCAAGGCTCTGTAATAAGACCACTCCTGCTCATTACATACCTGTTCCCTTCTGGGAAATATTTTTCAGAGGAATTGAATTTGTTGTCAATCAGCTTTATATGGCTGTTTAACCACCAAGTGCCCAGATAGCAAACTTGTTATGCCCCAGTTCTGGCCCACCTCCACCACATTCATCTGGGCCACATACTGTACTGTACCACATGGAATGATGGCCCATGAACGGTCCACTCCCGGTTGCCAAATGCCACAGGAACACCAGAACACGTATTGTGTGTGTGTGTGTGTGTGTGTGTGTGTGTGTGTGTGTGTGTGTGTG
>QMIH01000090.1:148419-172976 GCA_003987875.1 Clarias batrachus
TCACACAGTCTCCTCTTAACAGTTGTTCTAGAGATGTGTCTGCTGCTAGAACTCTGTGTGGCATTGACCTGCTCTCTGATCTGAGCTGCTGTTAACCGCCGATTTCTGAGGCTGGTGACTCGGATGAACTTCTCCTCCGCAGCAGAGGTGACTCTTGGTCTTCCTTTCCTGGGCCGGTCCGCATGTCAGCCAGTTTCTTTGTAGCGCTTGATGCTTTTTGTGACTGCACTTGGGGACACTTTCAAAGTTTTCCCCAATTTTTCGGACTGACTGACTTTCATTTCTTAAAGTAATGATGGCCACTCATTTTTTCTTTACCTAGCTGCTTTTTTTCTTGCCATAATACAAATTCAAACTCTTTGAATGAGAAGGTGTGTCCAAACGTTTGGTGTGTACTGTATATATTACACACACCTTTCAAACACATTACTACCTGGGCATTTATCAGGAGGAAAAAAAATCAGTGAAAAAAATTCTTCTTATGCTTCTTATTCTGCTTCCTATTATTATTATTATTATTATTTATTATTATTTTTTTTTAATAGTACCTCAAGCGGGCCAACAAAGCCACATCCAGGTGCTATCTAGGCCGTCATTCCCTCTCTATCAGCCATTACCTAGAACTGAATATGAAATGAAACGCTATTTCCAAAATGTACCATATTCCACATTAGTTAAGAGTTTTAGTGTTTTCTTGGATAGTACTCTCTTTTTTTTCATTGGTCATGTAAATAACACAATATAATACTGTACATAAACAAAGTGTGGTGTAGACTTTCTTTTTTTGTGTGTAATATTAGCAGGCGACACCAATCTCAAGTGCAACGATTTTGGTGAGTGCATTTGTGCGATCTCGCACTGACGACTGTAATTCCATCTCTAGCATCTTAAAGAAGGTTTTAAATCTCGTGTCGTACAGTATGTGTCCTACACATTCGGTTCAAAATATTGCTGTTGACATTTGAGGCTGTTTATAACCCCCCCCATAACCGCCTGTTAATGTATCTGATTTACTGGAGATGCACACTCCTGTTCACGCTTCATGATCCTCTGAAAGCTAGGTTGCTTTCAGCAGCAGATTTTAAACTTTGTACAGTGAAAGCGGTCACAACAAGAATTTCTGATTTTCCTCTAACTTATGGATTTTATGGTCTAAATGTGTTTTATTTTTATTATTATAGTATGGTCAATCTTGATCTTTTATTGTCAAAGTGTCCTTGGGAGTCCAGAAACATTCTTCATAAATAAAATGTTTCATATAGGTGAAAATAATCACACATGATCACACAGCATGTTCAAGCTGGTTGCCTAGACTTTCCATCTGGCTAAGCTTCTGGATCAGCTTGACCAGCTCAGCCTGTGTTTTGGCAGCTGGTGGCTGTTAGGACCAAGCTGCTGTACATTTCAGCACTATAGTATATGTTGCACTAGCAGAGTAGCCTCCCTAAAGTGATTGTTTTGGAAAATCAGTCTTGTACGATGCAATAATGTAAACAACAACAAAAAAGAAATCTATGCAGAGTTAAATCTGTAGACTTCCTGAAGTGATCATTTCATACATTAGCTCTGTTCTTTTATTAAGATGATTCCATAAACCATCATTTTACGCTTGACTTAACAGATATGAATAAGAGCCAGAGTCATTGCGGTTATTTATGTAGGAACAATTCAGTATGGAGAAGTTTAAATAGGAAAATTTAATGACCATGCGCAAGTCTAAAAATAAGATAAATAAACCTTAGAGTGTGAAATACTAGAAAAATGTGACTATATTCAAGACATATTCCTTGCTAAGATGCAGTCCAGGTTCTTGATTTACAATAGTAAGACCGAAAAAAGAGTTTCTGAAAGGAACCTATTACCACTTACGGGGTTAATTTGAAATGGAATTGAACGCTAGAATAAAAGTTATCATTCATGCTAATAAAACAGTGACATCGGTTCTACCCATTGTCATACTTCACTTTAAGTGAGTCCTCCATTTGGAACTTTCTGCTGCCAAATTGCCCGGAGCAGTCCATGAGCAGTTTTAATATCTTAAATTACAAAAAAAAAAAAAAAAAGACTCATTGCATGTGGCACCCAGACGCGCCGTGTCGCACATGAGAAGATGATCACATCATTTCAGCTCAGATCCCAAATGATGTTACACACTACTGAGTGGTTATACTATTACATTACAAAAAAAAAAAAAGTGCAGGAGCTGTGACCCACCCAGGAAACATATTTAAAAATTCAATTACACTAACCTCCCTTTCATTGATTACTTTTACATATGGTAATGGGGGAACTATAAAGATACAGTAATTCATAAGTTTTGTCCCTCTTCTCTTTTATTGGAGTTCGCTGCTTGCCTCAGAATCACTGCTTTGGGATGTTACCATATGGCACTGGGGGTAGAAACGCTATGAAAGAGTGTGTTGGAGATCATTTCTGACTGGTGCATCAAAGAGTGTCCATGCACACAGATTGCCTTGTACAATATGTAGAAAAGTGACAAGGAAGTGAAGAAGCAAAGCAGCAGCGCTTTCCTATGGGAGTGAAACTAATTGCATGCCTATTTTTGTAAGCATTATTATTTTTGTTTGCACCTGCCTGTGATATTTTCTAATACATTTTGTTGGTGGGTATATTTTTTTATTTTCCAAAATATAGACAATTTCCTTACAGTATTTAAAACCCAATGGAACCAAGATAAAGCAGATGATTGAAAGCAAAAATACACATAAGCAACCAAACAAGTCAAGTACACAGTATGTGTCAGTGAATGTGGTCTTTGCTTGTGGTCCCCTCAATCCTGATGTATAGGGACAATGCTAGCTCAGCGCGTTAAGGCATGGCTGTGGGTCAGAAGGCTGGCTCTTCCAACAATGGCATCCTGGTTGGCATCCAAGTGGGTGGCATTATTTCATACCTTAATGCTGTCTCTCCAGGGATGCTGTATCATGGCCAACCCTGCGCTCTGACCACAGCTGCCTAAGCTGGGATATGTGTGTGTACTGTATGTGTGACAAAAAGTATTTTTAAAATCCATACCTTAATTTAAGTTTAAATCAGGGTCTTTCTCTACACAATTCAGACTTTATCCCCAAAAGGCCAGGTAGGGTGGCTAAAAATGTTCATTTCAACCAAGCAGGAACTGTAGCTGGTTGTTGATTAAAGGACAAGATCTGTAGATTAAACAGCTGGGATCAGGCATGGCTCTAGAGTGGTTTGAATAAAAACCTACAGCCATGTCCTTTGCAGATAAGATAGCACTCCCCATCTATAGACAAGTAATGAATAAATTCGAAAGAAAGAAAGAAAGAAGAATATCAGAAGATATAAGTAAACTGTTGGACCATCACAAGCAACAGAAAGAGTTCCATTGCACCTGGTCTTTGATTTTGTCAGTCTGTGGAACTGTACTGGAACTGTGAATATCATTTTTAGACTAGCCTTTCATGATAATGTCTTGAAAAGCAATGTGTAACACACTGCTCCAAAATCACCCACATATGTTCACGGTAACAGTTGGCATTGTTGAGCCCATGAGCAAGGCCCTTAACCCTATCTTGGCTGACGCTGCGCTCTTATCCCATGTTCCCTGCGATCCTCCAGCACTACTCAGCTGGTCCAACCATCTCTCCAAGATCAAGGTAGACAAGCAACTCTAAACTGTTTTCTGTTCTGGCGCCTATGTGGTGGAATGAACTTCCTGCAGGTGTCCGAACAGCTGAGTCATTGGAAATCATTAAACGGCAACTAAAGACCTATCTGTTCCTTCGATATTTGGGTTAACCCGCCCCCGCTCCCCCCAAAAATTAATTACATCAAATAAAAGTAAACCTGGCAACCCAGTATAAGGTTCTACTCACCGAGTAAAACTTCAAAGCAATTTTGAAAGTCGCTCTGGATAAAAGCATTTGACAAATTCCTAAATGTAAAAAGGCTATCTAAAAAAAAAAAAATGTCGCTTTTAGGTACTTTTGACAAATTACTGGATCTTAATCTTAGTCGGTTTGAGATGTATCATATGCATAAAGGCCATAATTCACTATTTGCCCAAACTTTTGTGGACACCTCTCTACCATCCCCATCCGTGGTTCATTACCAACCGGTTGCCACAAAGTTCTTTGTATGCTGTAGCATTACAATTCGCCTGTACACAAAGCAAGCTCTGTGAACATACGGTGAGCCTATGTTCGACTGGAAGAACTCGAGCAACCTGCTCAGAGTGCTCATTAATGCTCATGTGGTGGAATTAGCACAAATCTCCACAGCCATGCTTCAGGTGCCTGGAGCCTATTTCAAGAAACTTAGGGCACAAGAAGGTGATGGGGTGCCAATCCATCACGAGGCACAAGCACACACACTCACACTCCTAATCATGCATTATGCTATACATGCAGTGTAGGGTTATAGGAGAGCAATATGGGAATCTAAAAGAAACCCAGCAAGCATATGCACACATAAGTCCATGCACACAGACGGAATTGAGATTTAACCACCATCACTAGAGGTGCGAGGTGAATGTGCAAACCTCTACACCACTGTGCTGCCACATATGAGGACTGATGAGTTTACACCTGAGTGGACAGAGCGAGCTGTTATTTTGTCTTATAACAAGAATAAAGTTCTTCCACAACAGGAAATGTCTCTAGCTGTGGGTAAATTATGATGTCGTATATTCATAAATAAGAAATTGTTCTAATAGATAAATTGGTAAAATATTCAAAAATATGTCATGTGCATATGTACTGTATACAGCATATGTTATTAGCAGTGTTACTTTTTACATTAGTAACTAATTACATTACAAAATTACTGTCTTCAAAAAGTAATCAGTTACATTACTGTGTTACTTTCTGATAAAAGTAACTTTTCCATTGCAGAAAATGAAAACTCCTTTGTGCTTCCTCATGCATGTTGTTTTAGTCGAGACCTTTATAATTATTCTACCATCATCACTCAGCGAAGTTTGGCCCATAATCTGTTAACTACTAATACCCCTATTTCACCTGCGCGGTTTCGCATGGTGGCCTTAAGTACGGTTCATCATGATTCACCGTGAGTTTCGGCGCTGTGATTAGGTTTCAATCTTTCTGCGCGTCGGTCCTCACATAGTCAAACCGCGTAGGTGAGATAGGGGTATAACAGAGGGGGGGGCGGGTTATTGGGGGCGGGTCTTGTAGGATGACTTCCTCACACACACACACACACACACTAATGGATTGGGAATGACTGCTGTCTGGCTCACGGATTACATAAATTGTCTGAATAACGGATTCCATTTTGAAAAATACATACTCGTTACATCAAAAAAGTAATCCAAGTACTCTAACGCGTTAGTGTGTAACGCAGGGGTCTCAAACTCAGTTCCCGGAGGGCCGCAGCCCTACAGAGTTTTGTTCCAACCCTGCTCCAACATACATACCATGTAGTTTTCAAATAAGCCTTAATGACTTGTTTAGTTGGATCAGGTGCTTTTAATTATGGTTGGAACAAAACTGTAGGGCTGCGGCCCTCCAGGAACTGAGTTTGAGACCCCTGGTGTAACGCGTTACACCCAACACTGGTTATTAGACAATTGCAATAATAAACATTATTATTGCAACATTAAACATAAAATTTCTTAAAACATATCCAATATGTACTAAAAGGATTTTGATGATGTTTTCATTTAGTCAGTGTGGCATTTTTCAACTGCCCTTGCCCTCAAATAGCAGTTCCAATAGGTGGTTTCAACAGTTTTTATGAAAGCATAAAGCACTATAAGCAGATGCTGTAGGAACTGAGTCAGAACTCTTTGCAGTATGATAACGACAATTTCTAATTCATTCTAGGTCGTAGTTTAATACTTTCTGAATGCTACATTGAAAACTCAGACAGCAATTTTGCTCAAAATGTCTTTCCCTATACGATGTTATGAATAAGATTATTCTTATCTGGTCCAGGCCTCATACTGCTTCAGTTAGCACTATCAGTGGCAGAAATGTTCATTCTACATGTTTTTTTTTTTTTCTGGTTTAAAAACTCAATCTGAGGTCCGGTGCAGGATCAAAGGCCACATGGCTTTTAAACCCCGTGACAAATGAGGAAAGTGTCTGATAAGCCGGTGTTTATCTGTCACCGTGCCGTTACTGGCTTCAGCATGGAGATAGCATCACACATCAACATGACGAGAAGAAACAGTCAAAACCCACCCAAATCTGCCGCGAGAGAATTCAGCATCTTTCAACCTCGCTGAGCATCCAAGGAAGAAAAAAAAAAAAAAACTCATTTAGAGGTTTTAACGCAGCGCCTTACATCATCTCCTCCGTCTGCACTGCTCTACAGTTGCGGCCGTCTTTGAAATATTGATTACCATTTTAATGGCTTGTTGCGTTTTTCGCCTTCGAGGCTTTCTGCATGGAAACAGAAGCCTGGAATTTTCACAAGCACCTTATTAAATCCAGTTCCCGTGCCTCGAATGAATTCAGAACGTGTTACCGAGCAGCAGGTGTGGCGTTCATGGATCTGTTGCTGCAGGAAAAGACACCTGAAGCAGTTTTAGGGAGTAAAGGATAAACAACCATAAATACTTTTGGAATCAACTGTACAGTTCTTAAATTCTTACCATATTATACGATCAAAGATGAAAATCTCTATTCATTATTATTGTAAGGAATGAAACACTTGGTAGGATGCTGTTCCAGAGAAATAATCGATGTTGAGTTATCCTTATGGTGCTTAAAATGGAACATCCATATTTTTATTGCTTTGATAATACAGCAATCTAGTAACAAGTTGACAAATCTGTATGAATTATGGCAGATTTTTAACCATGCGACTATTTAACTCTTGTTCTCATTACGTTAAAGCAACTATGAACAGTCATTGTGTTACCAGTGTAAATGTAACAAACGATTGTAAAAACATATTTTCCTGTACTGTCCTGTACTATAATCTACTGTAACTTAGTATAAAATAATAGCTAATCAAGTATAGTTGCTAATTTCAAAGATGTATAATAGGATACAACCAAGCTTAAGGTTAAGCGTCTTGCACAAGGACCAGAGGTAGCGGGTCTTTTTTTTTTTTCATTTTTTTTTTTTCAAATGTGATAAATTTTTCTTCTACTTACATTTACTTTTACTTTTAGATGAAAAACTTTTACTTTTACTCCCTACATTTTAAATAGATACCTGTTACTTTTAAGCTGTTGATCACACAAAGGTAGCTTGATTTTCTAATCTAAACATAACTGGTTACACTTTCACTTGCACCATATCACAACTGAGATCCACCTCTGATAAGAAGGACAGGAACAAAACATGTCCTAGTTCATAGAAAAGGCTGGCAGGTCATTATGGAAATGCAGATTGGTTAGCACCAACAAAGTTGGAGATAAAGTCAGCATTGGTACAGAGAAAGTGATTGATGGTTACTGGGGAAAAATGATCCCGCCCACGTAGTTTTCGGCTCCTATTTCAACCATCTCGAATGTTAAGATAAGATTAGAAGTCACCTAACTTACTAGCTAACATTTATTATGTTATTTATCAGTAACATAGTTGGATGGATATTTGGAAGCATCAGTTTCTTTGTTGAGTACTTGTTTGTTCTACTAAATCTTACCATTTCTGTCTAAGATTCTGGAGAAAGTAGTTTATACAGTACACAACTAATAAGTTATCTTAGTGAGCATGGAATTCTTGAGGTCTTTGAGTCTGGTTTCAAGACTCTTCACAGTACTGAAACAGCTCTGTTAAGGGTCTTAAATGACATCTATCATACTAACGATTCTGGTGATTGTGTGATTCTTTGCTGCTTGATACAGTAGACCATGACATCCTTCTGTCATACATAGAACATTTGGGTGGGAATTAGGGGGACAGCTCTAGACTGGTTTAGGGCCTATCTTATTGATAGAACATTTTCTGTTAGTCTTGGAGATCTGGAGTCCTCATTAGCTCCTCTTAAATATGGGGTTCCACAGGGTTCTATCCTTGGACCCCTTCTTTTCTCATTGTATTTGTTGCTGCTCGGCTATATCCTGAGAAAACATGGCATCTCCTTTCATTGCTATGCAGATGACAGTCAATTTTATCTCCTGTTAAAACAGAAGGAAGGCTACTCTGTCAAGGCTCTGTTAACATGTCTAGATGACATGGTTAGTCCATTTTTTTTTTAAAGTAAAAAGACAGAGGTAAGAGACAGAGGCCAGGGGTAGTGGGAGTTCCATCGCTGGATTTAAAAGCTTTGGAGCAGTATGCTAAACGCACAACATCGAATTTAGGTGTAATTTTTGACCATGGCCTTAAATTTGGTAAACAGAGCAGTGCTGTGGTTAAGGCAAAACTTAAACCTGTTTTGACCTTTAGGCTTTTCGAAATAGCTATCCACGCCTTCATCACCACTCTCATTGATTACTGCAATGCCCTGTATTTGGGGGTTTCTCAGGCAGCATTACCTCGGCTACAGCTGATCCAAAATTGTTCTGCTCGACTATTAACGTCTACGCTTAAAAGAGAACATACCTCTCCAGTTCTGGCTTCTCTTCATTGGCTCCCGGTTCAGTACTGAATTAATTTTAAAATTCTTTTGGTCACGTTTAAATGTTTACATGGCCTTGCCCCGCCCTAACTCTCAGATCTGCTTAAGCCATATGCTTCATCCCTATCTCTCAGATCATCATATAAACGTTTTCGGACGGTACCCCAAGACCAAGTGCAAGCTCAGGGGTGATCGGGCGTTCTCTGTGGCGGCACCCAAACTGTGGATTGACCTACCCCTGACCATTCGTGAGGCCACATCACTGAGGGTGTCCCATCTCAAAGCTCACATGTTTTCTCTGGCATTTAAACCAACATGAGATGTTGATTTAACATATTGTTTGATTAGATATGTGTGTGATGTGATTTTAATTATGTGCTTTTTTAATATAATTTTATTATTTTTATAATTTTATTTAATTTTATTTATTTTATTACATTTTTTTTTAAATTTTCATTATGTTACTATATTATTTTATTATTYATGTGAAGCACTTTGGGGCATTCTTGTTGTTAAAGCGCTATACAAATACAGATGAGTTGAGTTGAGTTCTACTTGAGTAAAAATTTGAAGTGCCGCTTCTTCTTGTAGTGGAACATATTTTAGGCAAAAGTACATTTACTTGAGTATTGTGTTTGTGTACTTCTGCCACTTCTGTCAAGGAAGCAATTGCGGCAGTTTGGTGGTCCTGGGATATTTATTTATTTATTTATTTATTCATTTATTTTCTATTTATGTGGAGTGTCTAGCAAACAAATTCCTGCAATTTTAAAGACAGACCTACAAACAATTTTACTTCTATTTTTTTAATGCTTCACTTGATAATTGGTTGGTTATTTCATATGATTAAATGCATTATAAATGCTTTCATAATTCATCATTCATTTTTTTTAAGTGTCAGATAAAGACACGGTTAAAAACATATTAAAAAAATAAAACACAATACTGTACCAGTAATTGGAAATGCATGAAATATATGGAATAAAGATGCATGCAGGTGTGTATGTGCTTCAAATGCATTAATCAGTAGATCACTGCACGTGAGCAACAGTAGATCTTGGCTACTTCTAGACATGAGACATGTTACACAGACCTTTTAAGTATTCACTTACTTGTGACTGTGGAGATTCACATACTTTCCCATGTCATCTGTTTCCTTCAGGTTCGTTAATTTCAATTCACATGACAGTCGATTTTTTTAAGATGAATATATGTCCCCTGCATCATGTATCTCCACCTCCACGGCCAAAATAAAGCGCTTACTCAACGTGAATAATTGATTGAGGTCTTATATCCTGAGATCTCATATGGTCTGCTTGTTTATGCATCAACCCATTCCGAGTTTGGCTTTGAAATGCATATGTGAGCTGCTCATAAACTTCAAGGGTTTTGCCATTAAACTACAATAACTATTTAAAATCAGACCAGATGAATACGTTTCACAAACATGTTCAAGATGTACAGAACATGTTTATTTTTCTCATGACTTCTTTATTATTAAAATAAATTGAAGTCTGTCTTGTCACTTAGGCATGCAGTTCCAGCTGTACACGAGCACTGGGTGGTGATTGCACTTCATCTGATATATTGTGCAAAGCGGGGAAATGTTTAATAGTCCTTCTGTCACTCTGTTATTAATTCGGTTTGAATCTTTTAAACGTTCGTTCCCCACATGGTGCTGTTTGACTAGTATACAGTTGTAGAAGAGGAATGATTTATGAGCTCACTCCTCAGTACTCCAAAAAATATCTTAGTAAAAAAAAAAAAGTCTAATATTTTTGATTATGAGATTATTATATAGCAAATGGAAGACCACAGAGACAATTTTTTTCACCTAATGAATCTTCCTGGGTAGCTAGATATGCTAGAAAAAATACTGCATATCTGTCTTCAACTCTGCTAATAATAAATAAAATCTATAGATTGCAAAAGAGCAGACAATATGTAAAATTAAGCATGTCTTCATTCTTGAATATAAAATTTGACTGACTCTAATTTTAAGAAAATCTTGTACAAAATGTCATTTTAAAATTGGATCCAGCTAATTAATAGCTATTATTATTATTATTATTATAGACATTTGGTGATTCTTCCCCTGCAGGAATAAATAAGAACAAAAAGAGGACGCAAATGAAAGATGAGACTCAGAGACACAGAATTTTCTTCCAGGAATGACAATTTCCAGGTTGTAACATGTGAAACAAGTGATGCATGGAGCAGACACTCAAACCTGTTTTCATAAATGTCAGCATGAGATGCTTTTGGATGTGTGCCTCAATTATCAATGCTTGTCTACACAGGAGCCACATACTATTAATATAATACACAAAAATACAGTATACTTCAATATTTTCATTTTGTGCATTTGTTCCAAAATGGAAAAAAAAGAGCTTTTTTGGGGCGCAGGTAAAGCTTTCATGCTGTGAGTGTGGTGAGAATTAGTTAGACATGACAGGATGAGTTATGCACAGATGATAGCATCATGGCACAGCGCTGATGATTAGAGTATGAGCCTAGGCCAGGTAGTCTTTTCCATGCTTTGGATTGCAGTTAATTTTAGTTTGAATAAATACACAAATGGCATCAAACAAAACCCATCTGTGATATTTCCAAAAAAATGCAATGAGGTTTAGGGGAAAAAAATTAAAAATAATAATAAACAAATAATGTTGTAGAGCATAAGGCATATTAACACTTATACCTTGGAGTACAAATCTTAACCTCGCTTTACATCATCCATCCTACAAAATATACTAAGCTGAAAACATTTTCCAGTAGCATTGCTGTGGTTGAATATGACCCTTACCATAATAATTTAAGTCAATATCAACATATTACAAATTGTACCGATGAATCAAAGGTAAAGTTGAAAAGTTGCCTTCCTTATGCTCTACAGGATCATGACATACACTACTGTGCAACCCCAATCATTTTTTCATATTTTGCTTTCAGAGACCCAAACTTTCTTTGTATTTCTAATGTGGGAATAGTTCTTCAGGCTTCCTAACAGACTTTTTTGTCTGTCATTTTCAGTCCGGCCCTGGTATCTGAGCAGTTTCAGAGGAATGTTTTTTGTTTGTTAATCCACACAGTGACCTATGGATTATTTAAGCATTAAAATAATAATAATAATAATAACTTAAGGCATGAATCAGGGGGAAACAGGTGCAGATGATGACACATGATCAGATCAGTATACTGTACCTCTGATGCTGAATGCTGAGTGGTTGGAACAGAGGAGAGGGGAAATGAGGTTGCTGATGAGGTTGGTAGATAAATGACAGACTTTTGCACAGTATTGCATATGATCAAGGCCAACAAAACATAAAAATAATGGAGATGGAGAGTGGATGAACAATTGTCATAGAAAAATGTACATTTTGTGTGAAACCTTTCATATCCAGCAGACCCATCATAATACAAGGGCAAATCGAACGAAATTATAGAAACATAAGCCCGCAACACTGAATACAGAATAAAGCGGTATAGACGATGAGTGAGTGAGCTTTTACCTGAAGTGTGAATTTCACATTTAATTTGACACCATTGTTCATAGTATTCTCCTTCACAGATTAGAAAATGTGGTAGGAAATAGGGGAACAGCCCTTTCCTGGCTCAGATCCTATTTTCCAGTCCGTAGATCTGTAGATGGTGGCTATTCTGCATGTTCTCAAGTGGAGTTTGGGGTTCCACAGGGTTCAGATTTAGGCCCACTGCTTTTTTCTCTTTACATATTTCCTCTGGGCAACAATTCGTAAGCATGGTTTTAGTTTTCATTGTTATGTTGATGACACACAGTTATACTTTGATCAAAGGATGCAGGGTGCATATTAAGAAAACTTAATATTAAGAAAAAGCAGTGGTCAGAGCTTTTTCTTACAAAGCCCCAAAGTTATGGAATAGTTTTCCAATTATTATTCTGGACACAGACACAGTCTCAGTGTTTAAGTCTATGCTATACAACTATTTATTCTCCACCTCCCCAGGAATTTAACCATGCAATCCCCAATCATTTTGAACCCCGAGTGTCCTGCTTCGTTAGCTAATATTGGCCTTCGGACCTGGATGGAGAAAGGTGTTTTTACTTTAGCCAGTTTATTTACAGATAATATTGTCAAATCTTTCGAGACACTTAGAAGGGATTATCAACTTCGTAGAACAGATTTTTTTCAATTTCTCCAGCTACTATTTTATTCAATCTGAAATGAGACAGGGCAAAATTTGTTTCGAAATGTCTAATATTGAAAATCGTCTCTTGCTTCCAGGGGCGTTGAAGGGTCAGATTTCTTATCTGTACGGCTCACTTTTATCAGAAACCCCTTCACCTTTGAATCCTCTCAGAAAGGTTTGGGAAAAGGATATGGGCCAGTCATTCACTGATGATGAATGGCTCTCTATATATGTGAGGAGGTTTTTCACAAATCCACTTCAATTTCTGTGCATGAGCAAAACTTCAAATTCATATATGGAACGTATCTCAAAAAAAAAAAGAAAAAAGATTTATTTAGCCATTACAAATTATTTTGTAAATAGATTAACCTTAGGTAAAGGAGCAGATCTGGGGGACTCATGGATGTAGAGTATTCTGGTGAACTGGTATGTTTAGATGCTGTCCTCAACACTCCCATTGATCACTCAGGTTTGTTGACGGTGAGGTGATTGGCTGCTTTACATGTCAGGGAGCCCTCATGTCTGTGTTTCCTTCTGGCTCTCCCTTTTAGTTATGCTGTTATAGTTAGTCCTGCTGGTGGCCCTGTATGCACTCTGCACTAAATATGCATTCACTTTATACATTGTGTGACAGTGACCATACCTAACTGTTACTGTATCTCTCCTCCTCTCCCTCTCTCTCATTTCCTCTCCCTCTCTCATTTCCTCTACCTGTCTCTCTGTCGAGCTATACATGTTTCACTGAGGAGTCCTGACTGCCGTTGCTCAATAGCTCAGGACTGGAGTTTCCTACGGTCTACCTGAGCCCCCAATAATGAACTAGAAACCACATCAACTTAAACACAACTCTTAACTGTTATACTGAACTTCCAGTCTCACACAGTATGATGCAGATCAATCGCTGCTATCTGTTTCACCCAAATGAGGACGGGTTCCTCTCAAGGTTTCTTCCTACTGTCATCTCAGGGAGTTTTTCCTTGCCAACGTCACTGTCGTCCTCGGCGCGCTCATCAGGAACAATCTTATCATTTTGATTCATACACATGCACATTTCGTACAAACTTAAATAATTCTGTTGATTGTGTAAAGCTGCTTTGCGACAATGTCAGTTGTTAAAAGTGCCATACAAATAAAATTGAATTGATTTGACCATTTTTAATTAATTTAATATTATTTCATTTAATTTAATGCATTTATTTATTTATTGGTTGAGACAAATGTAAAAAACATGTTGCACTATGTATGGCTATGTGTGTGACACAGAACATTTTTATTGAATTGAAGTAGATTGCGTGCCCACTAGGATGTGTTAGCGTTCACTCACCTCGCCCCACCTAATAATGCGGAGCTGGCTGTTGGATGGAAATTGAAGGGGAATTAAATAAATACATTTTTAAAAGGAGCCGATGGTGAAAAAGGTATGAAGGTGCTGGCAATGTAAATGTCTACTCAGTCAGTCATTCAATGTGTATGCTGTTAGAATGATGTGTGCGCTGCAGAAAATAAATGCTCATGACATCACGCTGGATTTTTGGTCAATATCAGCATGTGCAATGTCAGTGTTTTAACCCAGCTTGTTCTGATCACCTCGTCCTGCCTGTGCATCTCCCGTGCAGATCTAGATAACGGAATCTAATTAATTCCCAGGACAAGAAAATACACAGTAGAGTCATCGAGGTCATGCTGTTATTTCATTCTCTCACACGGGTACAAGAACAAAATACAAAACAACAAATCAGTGGGAAACCAACAGCATGTTGGTGGACTAACCTGCCAAGAGACACCAGGCAAGTTCAGGCACAAAGCGGGTTTGCCCCAGGGAGCAGCTGCTCTATATATGAGGACTAATTTCGATTCAGCTGAGGAAACTAATAACACATTGTAATGCATCGCCACCCGCTGCGTTCATGATAACTGGATCAGAAGGGCTCCTTGGTGGGCCCTGCTGCGAAGCCACACTCCTACGCACTCTCGTCTCTACCTCCTGTGTGGTAACGGCCGACTGAGACGCAGCCGCTGAGCTGCTCGGTAACACATCCTAATTACAAGCCAGATGTTAATGATACAATTAATTACTTTCTGCTCCAGTAACGGAGCTACAAAAGAGCCGGGGTTCCTCCAGTGGGACGTCGTGTTATTTTTATTAAGGACGTGCAAGACTCGGCACTCTCGTGGGAATGTAGCGGTAATCAAAAGAAGGAATAGATTTCAGGTTGCATCTGGAGAATTACAGCAGGTGCTGGGACACAGGGTCCTGTTCTACTTTCTGCATTTGGGAAATAAGGAATAGAATGTTTCCTTCTATTTTGTCTCTTCTTCTTCTTCTTTTTTTTTTTTAGGGATCAACAAATTCATGCCATGCAGATGGAACGGTATGTCACCGTAACGATCTGAAAGTTGATTGTTTCTTTTTTTAATTAACATTGTTTCGCTCATCAAAGAAAGTCAAATTACACTACAGTATGTTTTACCCCTTGGTAGTAACATGTAAAGTTGTCGAGCTGTAATCAGTTTAAGACTATGCAGGCTTTTTCTTTTTACTTTTTTTTCTCACCTTTTTTTTTTTTCCTTCTTGAAGTCCGTAGGCAGCTTGTCATGTTACAGGGAACCCGTGAATTGTAATCTCGTCTGTCACGAAGACTGCAAGTTTCTCATGCCAGAAATAAGAAACTTACAACTTTACAACAGCATTTCTAACTTTTCTATGTGAATGCTACTGTAGATACCCTGCATATATAATAATAATAATAATAATAATAATAATAATAATAATAATAATAATAATAATAATAATATATTTTTATTTTACTTATTTGGCTTTCAGCTGTTCCCTTCCAGGGGTCACCACAGCAAACCGAACCCTATCCTCCACATCCTCTTCTTTCACACCAACTAACTTCATGTCCTCTCTCACTACATCCATACATCTCCTCTTTGGACTTCCTCTAGACCTCCTGCCTGACAGTTCCAACCTTAGCATCCTTCTACCAATATACTCACAATCTCTCCTGTCCGAACCACCTCAATCTGGGGCTCAATCTCTCTCACTTGATCTCCAAAACATCTAACATGAGTTGTCCCTCTGATTGACTCATTCTTGATCCTATCCATCACACCCAAAAAGAACCTCAACATCTTCACCTCTGCTACATCCAGCTCTGCCTCCTGACTTTCTTTTTATTGTCACTGTCTCTAAGCAGTAGAGCATCACTGGTCTCACCACTGTCTTGAACACCTGTCCTTGTGATGAAAAGCATGAAAAGCATGATTTTGTGGCTTCTGCCTATTAATAAAAAAAAAAAAACTTCTCAGTCTAAAACAATTTTAGATTTCTAGCTCCACCATTTGCGATAACAATGCTTTTTACTAGTGAGCAGAGAAAATGTAAAAAAAAAAAAAAAAACACATACATAATGTATACTTATCTGAAATAAGATATAAAATGATCTGGTTATATCTATATCTATCTATCTATCTATCTATCTATCTATATATATATATATGTCTAATCAGCGCTTTCTGTTCAAGGCTTCTTTCTTCCCAGTCAGGTGTGAACGTGTTATATCAGTTCATTTGCAACTGTGGTGCGAGCAAAAATGGATTCCCCACATGTGATTTGCACAAAATAAGAGCAGCGTGAAGCGATTCATTTTCTTTCTTTTTTTTCTTTTTTTGTAGTCTGATGGCGTACCTAGTGTCGAAACAACTCACATGAGATCATAAATAGAAGTGCTTGGATATCTGCACGCAAAATTTGGACTGATACTCTAAGGTAGGTGAAAGTTTCTTGAAGAGAATCATTACTGGTGATGAGACATGGATTCATCACTACAAGCCTGGGAATAAATTGCAAAGTAAGGAACGGAAACATCCTCAATTGCAGACTGAGAAAAAGTTCAAAAGTCGACCATCAGGTGTAAAATTGATGCTTACAGTTTTCTGTGATTCTCAAGTGCCAGAATTGGAACATTATCAGGAAAAAGAGTCAACAGTCAACAGTGCTCGTTACAGTGAGATGCTTATTGATGAACTGAAACCTATTAAACGCAGAGGACTGCAATCTGAGGACATTGTGATCTCGCATCATGACGCACGTCTGCACACTGTCGACACTCTGCAAAAACTCCGTTTTGAGGTGTTACTGTAAAGATGGCACGGTGCCTTAGTGGTCTGCACTGTCGCCTTGCGCCTCCTGATCCTGGGTTTGATTCCAGTGTTGGGTCTGTGCGCATGGAGTTTGCATGTTCTACCCATGCTTGGTGGGTTTCTTCTGCGTTTCCTCCCACAGTCCAATGACATACAGATTAGGCTAATTGGTGTTCCGAAATAGCGTGGAATGTGTGAAGGTGCCTGGAGGTCCTACCATAGTCATACAGTACATGAGAACAATCCAAAAGTCACATCATTGCCCTCCACGGTCCCACAGCAAACCTAACCCTATCCTCTGCATCCTCTTCAGAGGTTCGTCCTATAGTCCTGATCTCGCTCCATCGGTCGTTCACCTGTTTGGTCCACTGAAAGCAGCCCTACATGGATGAAGATTCACTTCTGATGAAGGGAATTAAAGACAGCAGTGTGTTCGTGGCTCGCAGCTCGTCTAAAACATTTTTAATGAGGGGAAAGCTTGTTGACAGACAGACAAAGTTTACTGTTGGAAATGCAGTTGGAAAATTATGCATTTCAGTTAAAATTTTGACAGTATAGCGTACAGAATATAAACACTATCCCAACATATGATTAATGCTGTATGAGAGTCCTTATAAAAAGGAAAATACTGTAAAAGTGCATTTAATACTGTATAAATATAGATATAGATATATATTATATAGATACAAAATATTGTATATCTAAAGTGCATTTAAATCTAATGCAAAAATATTATATATTCAGTAATAATAATAATAATAATAATAATAATAATAATAATAATAATAATAATAATAACAATAACAATAATAATAATAATAATTTCAAAAACAAATCAATTAATTGAAAGAAAATGTGTACAAATATGTCGAAAAATCATCTATTGATAACAATAACAATCAATAACAATATTAAGTATATAAATATTGACTCTAAAAAAACATATAAAATATAATTGTCTAAAATTATGAATTATTTGTAGGAAAATGTAACATAGCTGAATGGAATGTCTCAATAAATCCATCATATAGATAAAAAAAATCATGTAATAAAATTTGATTATTTAAATAATTAACATTTAAGAATTGTGTGAGACGGAGCATGAACATTTGAAGTGTCTATGGAGAGACTACTCACATTTGACTCATCTCGAGCTCAGCTTAAGATAAAACAGCATCAGCGTTTCTTTGTCATATTTATGACTCGACATTTATGAGTCAGCTCATACCCAATCCGGCTCATCCGGGGCTTTCCTGCAGGGCTTCCCCCGAACAAACCCAGATAAGGAACGCCTTGAGATTAATGCTCCTCTGAAGCATGTTGTTCTGGATGTTTCTCTAGGGGGTAATAAGGTGAGGGAGGGAAGGTCATGTCACAAGCTCTCATTACAATCGAGGAGAAGCTGATTTGTATCAGCAAGCAGACAGGATTGACCCTGCACATCTACGGACAAAGATTAATTACTTATTCGCACTGATATGGAGCAAGGGCATGGACGAAATGAAAGTGCAAATCACTTTACAATACGAGCGTGCATTAGATTACTCAGTGTAAGGGTGCAGCGATGAGCGCTACTGGATGCCTTTAGAAAGATTCATTAAAAGGGATACATGTGTGGATATAATAAATTAAAATATAATTAAAACCTAATACCAAAATAATAATAATAATAAAAAAAGAATTAGCAGTAATGTAGAGTATTGTTGTTAAGTTACTACTGTATGCAGTTGCTAGAAGCTACACATGATAACATTGATAAAGGAGTTAGCTTCCCATCACTGTATAGTTACCACATTAGTCTGATGGTACCTGTACTATAATATAATGTACCATGTATTTTTTTTTTATTTTAACATTACCATCATACTTGCAGTATTTGCTGATATAGTACATGTACCACACTGTGTTACATGGTTCTAACATGGTACATATTTTGGTACAATAGTACATGGACTATAGTAAGGTTCAAGGTACTATCATGCACTATACTGTATATGGTACCAGGATACTGTGAAAAAAATGTTATACAAGTTTATGTCCTGTATTATAATAGTAATATTTATATAGTATACTGTAACTATAATTAAATAGCATGTGTTTGTTGAAATACAATATGATGGTATTGTCATACTATATCATATCAGCAGTATGTAATAACATATCTAATATGGTACAGTATGTACAGTATACAGTGTATACAGTACAGTACATACCATAGTATATACTTGCTGGTATAACTTTGGTAGCTGCTGTGGTGCCCAGTAAGTATTGTAAAATTCAACAACGTATTGTGGTACACATCAAAGTCCTACCACAATACCCACTGAAGTGCCACAGTACGTACCCTGGTACTCTATAAAGTACTATGATGTCTACCATGACAATGTCTGAAGTTTACCATAATATAGTAAAATTACTCAAAGCAGTTTTTCAAGCAGTTACTGAGGTAAAATAAAAAACAACTGTACAAAAAATTCATGTTATCATCAAAAATAAATGAAATAAATAAAATCAGGTCTCTGTGACTAAACATTTGGTTGCATTTGTTTCTATAAATATGCTAGCTAGTTACTTTTATTTTGTAAACTAAACAGCTACTTTTGGGGCTGAGGGGTGTAATATTGGCCGATGCTAGCAATTTAGCTAAATACCAAAATAAAAGTCTGTTGTAGCTATTTTTTTGATAATTCACATAATTCTGATTATCATTTTAATGCAACCATCATCATATTCAATAACAAAACCAATAAAATAAAAAAGAAAACACTTTAACAATCTATATTAATATATAATTATAACAATCTAGTGATTTTTAATCTGTCCTTAAATTAATGTGCATTTTTGTGCAATTAAGTTTTTTAAATTTAATTTAATTTAATTTAATTTAATTTAATTTAATTTAATTTAATTTAATTTAATTTAATTTAATTTAATTTAATTTAATTATTAATTTTTTAACCTGAATTGCTTAGGCTACAAACTCTGGGTAATTTTACTGGGTAAAATTGTCACACTCTAAAACATTAATAATTATAGACACGAATGTGTTGATGGTCTTGTTTTTTGTCACTAGATGATTTTATTCTCAGTAGCTCTAGGGTAATGCTTCTAGACAGATTAAATAACATTGTGGTTTGCAAGAAAATTATGTTGAAGATGTTTTGTGAAATGATAAAATGTGGTGTCGTTACATTTAAGAGAAAAAAACCTAGCTTGTTACTGAAAAATACTACATAATAAAAAAATAATAACTTAAACGTTAACGATATTAATATTACAATTTGTAACTAGTTTTCTTAAAAGTTCTATTACTGAAAGCAATACAAAAAAACGTCCTTCTCAAAACTTTGTTAAGGATGAAACTTTGATTGCTAATATCAAGAAAAAAGCTTTTTTTTAATGGTTACAGTTGATGAGACTGGAAGGTAATTATTTAAGTCCATTACCTGCCAGAGATTTGTTGGATTTTTTGAGTTGGTACAGTAGTAGTTGTATTATTAGCAGTGCTGCCAGTGTGCTTCAGGACCACAATCCCATGAGAAGCAATCAAAGTGGCAGCCAGAGAAATCTCATTCGGGCCATAAATGAAGCACGTTGACAAAGAAAGATAGCACCCAGTCTTTTAACTGCCATTTAATAATTACTACTTTATCTAGATCGTTGTTCTTTTTAGCTGCTCCCTGTTAGGATCGCCACAGCAGATCGGACAATCCACACCTTTTTTGGCACAGTTTTTATACCAGATGTCTGTCCTGATGCAAGACTCTCATTTTTATCCAGTCTTGCCCTGCAACCCCAGCGGCTGGGGATCAAACCCAGGGCTACCGCACGGCAGACAACAAGCCGATGGCCTAATTACCACTTCCTCTATTCTATTAAGTATCATTGATTATTGATTTTCATATTAAATAAACCATCATTCATTATGTGATTTTCCGTTTTTTTTTCTGGCTCAAGCTGGAGTAATTGGCAGACAAAATCCACCTACATGGTGCCAGGCAGAAAAGTGCTGGAAGTGAATTCCAGTTTTGCCATCTTGAAAACTTCTCCACTTGTTACTCGAATATGATTTCCTGCTTTAATGAGCTTGAACAAGTGTAAATCAATGTGTGTGTGTGTGTGTGTGTGTGTGTGTGTGTGTGTGTGTGATTTCATGCAATGGAATGAACCCCGATCCAGAGAGAGTTGTTGTCTGAGCAGGGTTGCAAATAGTTTAGTAGAATCACATTACAGTTTCATATTATACAGCAGAGTCACATGTTAAAGATTATTGTGATAATAATTGCCTAGTACTACAGAGTATATATTGTGTATAGATATGATACCATTTTCTTATATATAATATATACCTTTCATATCATGTAACTTTAATGTGTGAAAACAAGGATTGCTCGTGCTCCCAGAACCACTATTTTACCATCCTGGAATATGGCCGTGCCATCAGGGAATAAAAACTCCATAGATGTGATAACCTGGTCATTCAGTGCATACCGTTGGTCAGCTGACTTCATTCTATTGCCACATAACATTGCTGAGCAACCCCAGATCATAACACTGAAATAATAATAATAATAAGAAGAAGAAGAAGAAGAAGAAGAAGAAGAATCACATCAGTAATTATCCAATAAAGTGATCTGACTATTTATTTATTGATTTTTCTCAAAAATTGGAAGTTTAATATGGTTATTGCCAATATTTGTAGTAATATTATTAGGAGTACTGTATATACCCACCACACAAAGTGGTATCCCCAGTCTGGATTGATTGTTTTAAATGATTGGGCTGCATCAAGCAAAGAAAACAACTAAGGAGATTTCAAATTGAAATTAGGTTAAGAATCCCTCGACACACTATCAAAACCTGGAAGGATAGTGCTGAACCGTCAACTTTGTGGAAGAAATGTGGTCATAAAAAATCACAAATGGAGATAAACAGGTAAAATTCCATAGTAAAAAAAAATAACCCTTATAATCCAGAGCTATGTTAAAGAGTGAAAGCAAAAAGCATTTCCATATACACACACACAATGTAAAAAGAGCTAAACGACATGTTAGTGAGGCTAGTCATAAAAAACGGGTTGAGTTTGCTATAAGCATAAAGATGTAAGCAAAAGCTTGGTCTTCTCTGATGAGTCCAGACTGAGTCTATTCCAGAGTGATGGGCGTGTCATAGTAAGAAGGGAAGCGCATGAAGCGACGCTCCCATCATGCATAGTGTCCACTGTACATCTGCGTATGCCTGCTCTCGCATTTCTAATTTTTAAGAGAAAGGCAATAAATAAATAGCGTCGGATATTTTTTTTTTCATTAGGTATTAACATGTTTCAGTGTTATGATCTGGGGTTGCCAATAAAGCGGCTGACGAACTGAATGTAATGAATACTCTTTGGATGCAATATATGTAGAAATGGTGGGGTGCCAATACTTTTGCACCGCACTGCATGTGCATAATAAATCATATTTCTTGAGATTTGTTTTGTTAGCTTTATATTAAAATTATACTATTTTTTTTTTTTTTTACCAGAAATGTTGATTTGGTTCTAACTGAATGTCTGTGTGTGTGTGTGTGTGTGTGTGTGTCTGTGTGTGTGTGTGTGTGTGTGTGTTTGTGTGTATCTGTCTTCTGCTGCCTACTCGTGAATCCCGCAGGCATGAAACTGATTCAGCAGTCTCTCCCGATCAATAAAAAGAAGTGCCTCTGACCTTGAGCACGATTGGTGCGGAAAATGACAAGATTGCTGGTGTTTTAGCGAAGCCTCATCGCGGCTTCATCTTCTCTGTGATCAAAGTGTAACAGGAGAGACGGAGCGACTCCAGTCACCTTTGATCGGGCCTGACTCACACTGGTCCGTGGCGCAGTGCAGCACCGTGTTAACACTTTTTGTTGAGCTGAAAGCCTCGTCGCTGTGGGGCGCGGACTCCGGGAAAAACAGGGGTGAATATCTTACATCCAATTAAAGTAAAAGAATTAAAGTTTCATTAGGAGTAGTCAGCGGATGTCAAAGAGAAGGCTCCAGCCCCAGTTATAAAGTGGACGGAAAATGTCCATCTTTTTTTTTTACGGCAAAATATCGATGTCTGTTCAGTGATTTGAAGATTTATTTATTTTGTTCCCATTACGCTGTATTGAACCTTGCATTTTGCATTTGCTTCTAGCCATGCACACATGCATATAAAAGCGTGACGAAGATCACCTCCACATACCTATGCACACACACACACACACACACGCATAAAGCGCACACATTATTGACAAAGGCATTATCTTGTTTTACTGCAGTGTCCTTTCTTGCACTGGGCCAGTAAACAGAGCACCCAGGTCACACTCGTGCTCTTTTAATGTCAAGACGTATGAAAGCACGCTAAGCTCTGAAGTCTATCACAGGCTCCAGCCCCGGTTTAAAAGCTGACCTTGTCCTTTATCACAGAGACACACATTTATCTTTAAAGTCACTTAAATACTAAAAGCAGAAGTGTTTAATCCCTCTGTTGGGATCGCTACAGTATTCATTGCTGGATGTTTTTTTTTTTTCAAACTGAGATAGATCTCTTTAGATTTTATAGCAACTTAATTGTAAAATATATGTTAAACACCCAATTACAGTATATACAGTGCAGTACAGTTCCACCTTCCTACTGTATGCTATAAACTCTATAAACAGTATTGATGAAAGTCTAAAAGCTGTTTACGTGCTTGGAGATCTTCCTGATGGCTTGTGTGATTAAAAATAACAGTATAAAAGCACGTTTAATTCTCAAATCTGACTGGTCAGAGATTGTGTGTTTTCCACCATATGACACCCGTCAGGACATTAAGCACTGGAAAAACTAAAACTAACAAACTGTTTTTTTTTGCGGATATCTTACAATACCATGAAAATTCCCACCATTCCAGCACTGAAGCAGGAGATTGACAGGTTGTCATATTTCCAATCCATAAAATATCCTGCCTAGTCATCTTGGAGAAAAATGTGTAAGAAATGTCCTTTTTTTTTTTTTTTTTAAATACATCCCTTGGTACTGGTTGAAAAACAGCAATCCTCCAGAGTTCCTGACGAGGCCTGACATGCCTGTGATTACTGTCATTATCAATTCGGCTGGTTTTAGGCCGTGACGAAGACGGCGCCGCAGCCTTTTGTCACACGAGCAAACCTCCTCTCTGTCGCTGCCCTGAAATTTGCGTCACTCACGGCTAAGTGAGAAAGGATGCTTCAGTGTCACCCTGTCATCCTTCCTCATTGGCAGTCAGTGCAACAATGTGGATCTGTGTGCGCTTGCATGCGAGTGTGTGACTTATGATTACAATCTTTGTGTACCAGAGTACCATGCTGCACACTTGGCAGGGTATTATTAGATATTAAGTGCGTTCCGAATTTTTAGATCTAAATTTACCGAATGCTTTTGTTTGGGTGAGCAGTTATTATTAGGACACACATGTATGAGCAATCAATCTAAAAATAATTCGATCAAGCCACACGTGTTATCGTCCCAAATGGTTCAATGTGATTGTTTTCGAGCTACAGTACTGTATGTTGGTAAATGGATGAATCTTAGCGTTTACCGGGTGGAATGTTCATGTTGAGAAGGAAATGAGAAGGACTCCAAGGCAACTGCATGAAGGTGGAAAGGTCTAGAGTCGTTTTTCTTGGAGTGCTGCAGGTCAGCTTACAGTATGTTCACTGATGGCATCATGAGGTCCCAGGTTTATGGAGACCGGGAAAAAAA
>QMIH01000090.1:173454-203459 GCA_003987875.1 Clarias batrachus
ATATATATATTAATGCCTATATAAACAAGGCACTTCAGTTTCAATATATATATAATGATATAATGAAACTGAAGTGAAGTGCCTTGTTTTAGACCACAATAATTCATTAGTATGGTGTGGGGCCTCCTTTCGTGCCCAATACAGCATCAGTTCCTTTTGGGAATGACAGATACAAGTCCTCCACCATGGCCAGAGGGATTTTGAGCCGTTCTTATTGCAGAATAGTTGCCAGGTCACTACGTGATGCTGGTGGATGAAAACGACTTCTGACTCGCTCCTCCAATACACCCCAAAGTGGCTCAATAATATTTAGATCTGGTGACTGTGCAGACCATGCGAGATGTTCAACTTCACGATGACCTACAGTATAAATCATTCAAAAATAAAAGATAAAAAACATCTAACTTACTGTATGAACCAGTAAGAAGCAGATGCAAATGATGACAGATGATCCTAAACCGGTGATTAGTATACTGTACTACTAATGCTGAATGCTAAGCGGTTGGAACAGACGAGAGGGGAAATGAACTTGCTACATAAACAACCAGTTTTTGTTATTGTATCTTTAGGCACTTTATAGCCTGTCACAGTGAGATGTCCTTTCCCATTCCATTAACTTAATTTACATAATTTAATTACATTTCACTCAATTTATCTCAAGTGATTTTATTACATTTAATATGAAGAAATGAAAGGGGTTAAAGACTTTTGCACAGAACTGGAAATCCTCAAATTTCTCAGCTGGAACATGATCCAAAGCAGTCTGGTCACCAAAATAAGTTCAGTCTTAAAATGGTCCTTCCCGAGTCCTGACCTAAACCATATAACCCTTTCAATAAAGGGAATTGTTGGAAAGTAGTAGAAATAGGACATATCTGGCAGAAATAAAAATTCTGGATATAAATCATTAGTACTGTACAATTGATAATGTACAATTGCGAGGCTGGTAACTCTAAATGAACGTCTCCTGCAGCAGAGGAAAATTTTGGTCTTGGCTGAGAGTTTGAGTTTCCTGGGATGGTCTTTATGAGAGCCAGTTTCATCATGGTGCTTGAAGGGTTTTGCAAATGCACTTGATGATAATACTGAAAAACTGCTCCAATACTGAAAAAAATAACACCTGATCCCAAACTTTTGAGCAGTAATAAATATGCCTATGCATGTGTTGCTCAGGTGTTCAAATTATTTGGGGGGACACTGTATTTTTTTGCATACTACTGCATCTACAACTACTCCTATTTCTACTACTATCATTAAAATAATAATAATAATAATTATTATTATTATTATTATTATTATTATTATTATTATTATGTTAAATAAGTATTTTTAATATCAGTTTTTTTTTCCAACTTCGGTCGAACATATTCGATTATTCTGTGCAGCTCCTGTTTTGTTTTTATTTTTTTCCTCCTTTCCCATGCTACATAAATAAACTTCACTCAAGTAACTTTTCAAGCAATCTTTTGATGCAGCTTGAGTACATTTTGCCAAAGGGCACAACAGGCATTGCTTGCATCCTGGAGACTTTTAGCAGGAAACAAAAGCACTACTGAACTCAAAGTGTTGCAAATGTAGAAAACCTGGTTGCTGTGTGGAGTTGCGCTCTCTCTCTCTCTCTCTCTCTCTCTCTCTCTCTCTCTCTCTCTCTCTCTGTCTCCTCTTCAGATGAACAGAAGCAGCAGAGCAAAAAAAAAAAATCTGTCTCGGTGGATTGCACCCATAAATAGTGTCTTCTAAAAAGAGCGTGAAGATTCTCAGCTAGGGGTTTGGATTTCAGGTAATCATTAGACGCTCTGAATCACAAAGCGTGGGATGTTTGCCATGACAGTGGAAGATCGACTTTTCCTGTAATTGTGGAAAAATATGGAATTTGCAATATTTGCAGCATTAAATAACAAAACATGATTGCGCAGAATTTCTAAATTTGCATTAACTCCTGACCTGTTACAATTACCGTTTAAGCAAGAGTTCAAAATGTTCAAAGTCATCTAATTTTGTATTATTCAGCTGATTACTTTTATCTACTCATTCATTTTATCTTTACTTTTCTACATTTTTGGAGCTTTTGGAAATCTGAAAATAATTAATATAGATGTAACATATGGAAATAGTTTGGGTTTCCTATCAGGTTGTCGTAACAAATGGCACTTCATTACAGTAATATACACTGCTTGGCCAAAAAAAAAAAAAAAAAGTCAATCCTTTCAGAAGGTCAAATTATTGGGCTGCATCAAGCAATGACAGCAACTAAGGATATTTAAAATGACTGGAACTGGGTTGAGAACCCTTCAACACATTATGAAAACCTGGAAGCATAAACACAAATAAATAATTAATTAATAGAGATTACTTAAATACCTGGTGAAGTTGCATGGTAAAAAATCAACAGTAAAAAAAAAACACACTTATTTTTAATAGTGAAAGTAAGACTTTTCCATGCAAGTCGTGCACAGTGGCCAGAGTGTGATGTGGGGTCACTTTAGGTGCTCAGGAATGTTATGTGGCACTAAAATGAGGTCAACTGATGACCTGCATGTACCGTGAAGTTGTATGTTTTCCTTCCCTGATGGCACGGCTATTTTCCAGGACTCCCAAAGTGGTTCTGGGAGCACGAGGAACCAGATTGTGAACCATAATCAAAGCTACAGGTGATTGAATTAAATATTTGTTAGAATGCATGACTTTTACGTGACATTTGTGTGACCAAATGTTAAAAGTAAAATTGAATTATTTTCAGTCATTTACTAGTCCTTTGCTAAGAGATTTTTGTAATTCATTAGGCAGATATTATGCAAATGCTCCCTGGAGGTAGGTTTATTTATTTATTTATTTATTTATTTTATTGAAATCTTCCAGAACACATCCCACAGTTAAGACGATTATAGTTATAATTCATAACACACACACACACATGATGGAAATAATTCACCCTGTATAAACGACTTACCTGCTTGAGTTTTTTTTTTTTTTTAATATTCTACTTTTAATGTTTTATTTCCCGTGCTCAGCAGGTGTCTCTGCACTCTCTTTCAGCACGGCCATTTTTCGCTCATGATTGAGGCCAGTGAAGCTCGGGGACTCTACAGTGTCCACACACTCATGTCTTTTCCCTTAAACTAACGAAGAGTCAGACGCTGATGAATGGATGCGGAGGCTGGTTTAAATCACCTTCAGCTCAGTGGGGGGGATCTAATGAATGACCATCAGTTTAGGCCAATTACTCAGTTAGGCAAGGTGACAAAGCGCACTGCCTTATCCTGCTGGTGTATATATTTCTCTCTCTCGACTCACCGTAGGCCTGCACGACATCTTCACATATGGCCAGAAAAGCCAATTTCCTGCTTGAAACCCAATGTCACAGATGACTTTCAGCACCACTGCTCATGTATCTCTGTCTTGATAACACCTACCGTGAGTGCTAATCTTCCCAGCATACAGTATATACGTACACTATACAGTCTGTTGTGTATCACTGGAGCTGTCTCAGTTGTTCCGGAAACAAAGAGAAGTTAGTGTCTGGGAAGTTTCCAAGCAAACAATCGCTCTCACATGGTCTCGATGATAACTTGCCAACACACTGTAAAGTTTATTAACTACCACAGAAGAGCTATTTTATCAAGCTGTTAAATCTATCTTTTACAAATCCATAATACATACAGTACCTAGGCAAGAAAATAGCACACAAGACACCATAATAATGGTTACAGTTTGTTTTCTTTTTCTTTTATTGCTCTGAACCGGAGAGATTACGCTACTCAATTGCTAGTTTTAGAGACCATCTTTTCCACACATCATTGATTACAATAATTGTGCGTTACACACATACACATATACTCTACTGGTATTGTGGGTGGGTAGCAGATTTTTTTGACTTGCTGGTGTTTTTTTTTTAATTTTTTTTTATCAGCTACTACATACAGTTAAAAAGGCCCACAGCAGACTGTCTAATTCACACATTAGCTGGCACAGGTTGGCACAGGATCTACGTTAGATGTCCTCCCTGGTACTACATATGTCCGGTACTTTGGCTTGAGCTGGGAATCAAACCCTGGCCTTTACCATGGTGAGCCAAGGTACTTAGCTACTGGTAGTAGCTAAGGAGTAAGCTAGCTCAACTTATATAATGATCACTTTGACTTTTAAAACTCCATTTTTTCTTCGCCTTATGTAGATGCTTATGTATCCGTGCAAATGCTTTTGGACTTAATGGGGTTTTGGATTCAGCTATCCAACTGACAGAGCCACCTTGATTAACTAATAATGTTGACCTGATGGGTCAGTTTTTTTATTCAGAATCGATTCACACTTTTGAATTTTTGATCGATGTATAAACGTTAAAAAATCTAAAACGTCCCAGAAAATATAAACTGCTTACGTTTTCTACAAAGTACTTCTACGAAGTAAAAAACAAATTCGTTTGTAAATTGTGAGATTATTCAAGTGTTGCCAGAACCAGAAAACTCAGAAATTCCAGATTAACTGTATTTTGGGGCAAATGTTTCGATGTCTATTGACCGCTTGATTGCAGAGCCCAAGTTTGCCTCGTATGTAACTACATCTAAGAAATGAACCGCAGTGGACTCTATCTATTCAAACGACTGTTTTTTGCGCATCAGTTACCATGCTACATAGGACACACTTTGCTCCACTCGCTCGCAAGGAGACAACAGCGGCAGTCCAACGAGATCTCAGTAGTGATATGGATTGGCTCATTTGCTACAGATCCAGGGTGTGATACAGTATGTGATGAAGGAGTATACCAGATTATAAATGAATGACCAGACTGATTCAATCCAATCATGCCCACGTTGATGCAAAAAAAAGAAATAAGACTTGAAAACTATCATGCATTTGAGAACTTTGACAATTAATGATTATACAAATAATCAGGCAAATACAATAAGTATCATCTATCTGGTGTCACTAAAGTCCTTCATCTTCTTCTTTTGAGTTTGTAGGCAGCAGACGCAATACCGCCACCTGCAGACATGGAGTGTGGCACAGAATAAAGGATAAAAAAGTCATCACTTTGCAGGAGACATGACAATTAAACAATCAACAAGACCCAGTTACCCAGTGTTTTAATGTTTATTAAATATTTTACACACAAGGTAAACAAGAAGTACTGTACATTTGTTATTTTAAACGCCCCATCTGGGAGATCTTGTGTCT
This sequence comes from Clarias batrachus, assembly GCA_003987875.1. Taxonomy (NCBI): domain Eukaryota; kingdom Metazoa; phylum Chordata; class Actinopteri; order Siluriformes; family Clariidae; genus Clarias; species Clarias batrachus. The sequence continues at coordinate 178,630 of QMIH01000090.1, forward strand.
TATACGGGGCATCTGGAGAGTGAAATGTCTTAACCGTACGTCTGCATAAATGATGAAAAAGCATTAAATAAAAGTCCTGCCGTTAGATATTGATTTGCCCAATTCGAGTTATTCTGTCCTTGTAAGAAATCTCTTCTCATTCAGGTCCTTACATGTGGAATACATGAGGTATCTAGCAGGCGTGGATAAATAATAGCTCACAAGACAAGTTTTTGAAATTATCACCGTTACTAGGACGGCTGTGTTTGTGAACAAAAACTGCACTAATGACACCACTTCTCATTACCGAGTTGACCGTCTCAGGGAGCAGCAAGCAAGCGGATGCTTTCGTTATGATTAACCAAATAAGACTAATGAACTCGACATGTAAATCGCAGCCCTGTATATTGCAGTTGCCGCGGAGACGCTGATCTTGCTGAAAGAGTAGTTCGGGGTTGTGAGTGCATATGAGGCGTAATTACACCCCCTCATTACAGAAGTGCTGGAGAAAAGCGACTGAAGGAGTCCTTCGAGGCCCTCAGTCTAATGCTGACAAATAGGTTGCAGTCAGTCACGCTGCACACAATGAGCACGCTGAGTGGTTATTGTGGGCACATACAGCACTATGTGCCTGAGCCAGGAATGGCTGCACACACACACACACACACACACACCCACAGGATCACACACACACACACACAGTGTTGCTAACTATTGTGCTATATTTGGTGATTTACTATTGCAACCTTATTTATATTTATAAAGCTCAGCAATAATCTAGAAAAAATATATATAAACATGCAATAATCTAATCCATGATGACCTGTGATTCCCTGGGACCAATCACTGAACAAGACTGTGTACATCAACCAAACACTAATCACCAATATTTGGAATGACCAATCAAATATCACCAAAGTCGTCAATATCCAATCACTATTGTTTTCCAGAAACCAGTTACTGATGCTGACTCTTAACAATAAACTATCACTAATCACATGGTTTCCAGAAACCACCATTGATCCCAATTACCAATCACTGATCACCATTGTTCACATTTACCATTTACCAATTGGCTACAAACAAACTGCAGATTACCATTGTTGCAAGCAACCAATCATTGAACCTGCCTGTTCACAATTACCTTTTTTTTTTGCTGTAAAAAATGACCAATAACTGATTTTCATAGTTACCACCAACCAGCCTATGATCCCTATTGATCTCAACAACCAATCAATGATCACTTTTTATGAACAACATTTTTACCAAAAAAAATCAAGAGATTGATTATTTTCAGAAACCAATATTGCCTGCAACAACCAATCACTAGCCACCATTGTTTTAAATTACCAGTGGCTGATCACTATAGTTACCTACAGTACAACCAATTATTACCTACGATTGTTTCCAAATAACCAGATACTAATAACCATTTTGCCATAACCAATCACAGATCACATGTTTTCCAGAAACCACAATTGTTCCCAACACCCAATCACCATTGATTACCATATGTACCTACAACCAATTGCTAATTACAATTGTTGCCACTGATCACCAGTGCCTACCGTTACCAATGACTAGTACAAATGTTTCCAATTACCACTGACCAATCACCATAGTTACCCACGACCAATCACCAGTGCTCCCAACATACACTATTACCAAGTTTCACATCACTTTATGCACTTAGTTTTTATTAATTTTTATTGATTTCTCTTCTTGGTGATGCAGTATTTACAGTCATAGAAGCTTAGACGATCTTTTTGTCTTTCTCTAATTAATTCCCTGTAATTCTTTGCTTAGGTTTTTAACAGAAATAGTAGGATTGTGTAAATATGGTAACAGCATTCATTATGTTTGTTGTACCTTCTATCTATCATTTATTTATTTATTTATTTTTTATCGTGATCAAACTAAAGTACTCTTTTCTATTCTTCATTTACTTTAGAAAGTTTTACTTCTTCATGGAACATGTTTGATATGCAAATGATCATGACAATTCCAAGAATATGCAAATTGGTCTATGGTGTCATCTGGCACTTTCTAGCAACTTTTTTGTGCATGCATTAGATACTTTCTGCTGAATAGAGATGACAAATGCTCACAGAGAGAGAGAGAGAGAGAGAGAGAGAGAGATGCTAGATAAATGAATAGCTCAGCATATTCAGAAGCAGCTAAAACAGTCTTACTGTACCAGGCATCACCGCCGTAGATATCTAAAGGCTGATAAGAGACAGGGTAAAAAAAAAAAAAGCAAATTCATTTGTAAAGAAGGATGGTTTTCAGCATCACTGCATTATAGCATGTCATTGATCATGTTTTGCTAAAGCTATTTATCTATGTCTTTGCCCTTTCGTTTTAATTGTACGTCCTTGGTTGCCAGCCTCTCAGTAGAGATAGCGCTCTAGATGACGAGGTCGTAAGATCATTAAAATAATTTTCCTCTTGAATGGCGAAATGCATGGATGCCACCTCATGCTTCTGGGCTTTTTTTTTTTTTTTTTAGTTTAATGATGTAGGTTTTCGTAACAAGGCTGCAGTGCCGCAGGCCCATTTATGCCAGAGTAATGAAAAAGGCCAAACGGGCCGTGCATCACTTAGTGCTGCTGAATCAAAACAGATTTGTAAAGGCGAACTATGCCAACTCGGCCCATTACACTCGATTTTCTCAGCCACCAATTGCTTTTCCCCCGACAAGCATTAAAGGTGCATTATGTATAGCACTAGGGTTTGTATTTCATTGAGAAAAGATTGTAAAATCGATAAATGGGTATTGGGGGTGTGTAACTCTCCTTCTCACATGGTGCGATGCCCATCTAGATGCATTGTAAGCATCTATGAGATGTGTTCAAATCAAACTGGGACTTGAGAAGACATTTCTGGTGAATGAGAGCATGAAAGCAATTGACATTTACCAGAAGACTTCAAGCATGGTACGTAGTGATGTTGCAGCAGATGTTTGATCTTAGCAGCATAAAAAAAAAACATTTGAACGGTGCAAACGTTTTAGAGAAGGCCATAGGTCATAGCCATGAATGACTATCCCGGCCGCTGTGGCTTGGAGCCCAGTGCATGTTCCCGTGGACTTTCACCTGATCCTCGAAAATCAATGGACAACTTGACACTGACTTGTGGAAGAGATGCATCTGTCTGTTCGAACTGTACACACAATAATTCACCAAAACCTTACCAAAACATTACAGGAACTCGCATGGAAGTTATTGCCACATTCGCTGTCCAGTCCTGACCTCGCTCCAATCACTGGGATAAGTGCATTGGTGTAACAGGGGTTTATATAGATGAATAAAGATCTCATAACTGCGTTGTGTTATTCTGCACAATCAAACGTCTCGTTTGACTTGGGAGCCACTTGTGATTACTTGATATTGTGTACAGCTGAATACATGCTATACGGTATGATGTGATTCAGAATTTATGAGAAGAAATAATGGAGAAGTGTCCCAACGCAAAGATATCACACGTCTTTTACTGTAACTGACAATTACAGAAGCCGCGCCTTCCTCATTAGGATGGACAAGTACATGGGCCAAGCCCTCGTCAATAAGACCGACAGAAACATAAGCCACACCTCCATCACTAGGGTAGCCACCTGTTCTTTACTGGTATTGACAGGTGCAGATGCCGGACGTCCTCCATCGGTGCTGAAAACTCCTTTTTCTGGACTAAAAGGCATGAAAGCCAAAGCACTTTCACTGGGACTGACAAGCACTAAAGCCACAATTCCCTCATTTCGGCTGACAAGAACATGGGTCACAACTGCTAGGGCTGACAAATATACAAACCATGCCTCTCTTTTTTGTGACTCACAATCACAGAATCCACAGCTCCCTCATTGGGACTGACAAGCACAGAAAAACACACCTGCTTTATTGGGGCTAACAGACATGTGGGCTACACCTCCTTCATAAGGACTGACAAACACTAAGGCCACCCATCTTTTCATAGCAGCCATGCCCTTTTCACTTCACCTAGACTGGCAGGTACCAAAGTCTTCAGGGGACTTTGCCTACATTGGCCATGACTCGTTCATTGGGATTGTCATGAAGACTGAACATAAAGTATAACACACACACACATGCATCTGTCTAAGTTCTTCTTACAGACCACCAACCATCACAAAATGTGTGGTTCCACAGCTGTGCTTATCTTAGCCACCTGCTTTCTCAAGAATAGCGTGTGAAAGCCAAAGCTTTATCACTTCTTATAGATGGAATCTGCCTAAAGATCTAGATACGACATCATCATATCGAGGCAGTGTAGATGATCAAGACAGCAGGTTGCGTGTACTGTAGGTACTGACCGAATGAGCTCTTATCAGTGGGAAGTGAGAGTGTTAGAGTGAAAGTGAGCTGCAATTTAGTCAAGCTGCATCCAACGGCAGCCCGAATGATTGATCATTAAGTGTCACCCAGATAAAGGCTGGAACACGGGCTGGAACACACAGGGCATTACTTCCTTCATTATCTTCTTCTTGCAGTGCACAAGCCTGGTCTATTAATCAACAGCAAAGTCATGGGTGCTGTTGGCCAAACCAGTGCCCCTGCTAATGTGGGGAATGACCTCCTCAGCAAGGGCTTGGAGTGGCGTTTAGCGATTCTGACTTTCTAACATGTTTGATCCAAGATGGATGTGTGAGGCATGAGGATAAAGTGATCAGCCTTTTCATAACCGGCAGGGCCATCCTTTTGGAAAATTGCAAAGGAAGTATGGGTAAATTAAAACCCTTAATGGCATCTCCTGGAAGTTGATTATTTTTCTATTGCAGACAGACAGACAGACAGACAGACAGACAGACAGACAGATAGATAGATAGATAGACAGACAGACAGACAGATAGATAGATAGATAGATAGATAGATAGATAGATAGATAGATAGATAGATAGATAGATAGATAGATTTGTCTTATACGATGTTCATTTGCCAACACTAACAATATTCAGTCACTTTCTGCTTTTTATCCAATCATAGTTCTTGTTAATGCTGCAACATCAATGAAGCAGGTTCCATGAATTCCTTATCAAGGCAGCTACAAATTTTCTTACCAGTTTTTTTTACCCTGAAACATGAAACATAAATGGACATAAACTGTCCAAAAGTTAAAAGTTCTTTTCGACTATTACAATGTACAAGAAGTGTCGAGAAGTCAAAAAGGGACTTTTGATTGTGCAGAATAACAGGACACAGTTATAAGAGTAAAACCCTCAGGTGCTCCACTCTCCGAATGTTCACAAGAACAACTGCTGTTGGTCTGAGCCACCATGGTCAGGATCATCATTCATGGACATACAGCCTTTTTAAAAATGTTACTGTGCTTGAAGTCTTCTGAAAGTCTTAACCGCTTTTCATTCCATTCATTAGAAATTGCATCAAGTCTCAGTTTGACTTGAACACCTCTTATATGAATGTGCCTAAGCGTCAAATAAACGCCAAAAATCTCATAGAAAAGCGATACACTATTAATAATTTTTAGTTTTTTCCTTCTTTCTTTTTGTGTTTGTTTATTATTAGAATTCGATTAAATGGAGCATCATGGCCGTTACTATAGAAACAATACCATATTAGTATCAAACTGTGTTTTGCAGCTGCTCTTATAATAATATAATCAACACTTTCTTTTACACCAGAGTTAAGAATTTCACAGCGCGGTGATAATCAAATTAGCAAATCAGCTTTCAAAGGTTTAATAGTTTTTAATCAGCACTTGGGGGTCTGTGCAGACTGACCCCAGAGCAGGTGAGCGGAAAACGGGCCGAGAGCCAAGTCACAGGCAGGAGGTATGTGCTCACGGTGGTGTAAAAAGCTAAAGGTTATTTCAGCTCGTGTGATAAATAAAGCACCACCTGGCACAGGGTACAGCTCCTGGCACGGAACCAGCCACAGAATGCAAACAGACTTCACCATCCATGCAGTCCACGGAAAATCTGTGCAAAGCGTGCGCCAAACCTGAAAGCAGGACTTTATTTTTCTGTTTTGTCTTCTCCTGGAGTGTGTTGAATGGTTCAATCCATCTGATACAATAAGCACGGAGGCCCAGAATTCTCTTGTGATTCTCACCTAATTTAATTTTCTCCAACAATACGAGCAAGGCTAATAAAGTAGCTTCATCAACACTGTTGTTAGCACAGCGTCATTTCACAATACAAGACAAAATGCTGTTCTGCTCTGTGCTGCAATATTCGATTAGCTCGTGCCGGCTCATCTGAGCTCCCTCCGTTTATCTTGTGTTCTCAGGCTTGGACTGTGAGCACTAAAAGTCACACGGATAAATTAATTTAATTCCAACATGGCGCCTGCTTGAGGAAACACAGCACCGAAGCGCCGCTCTTACTGCTCTTATCTGTAAAACTTAATTAGCTGCATTTTGTCCAAATTGCTCGTTGAAAAACAACAGTTTTCCTCAATTGACCCATCACAAGGCTACTTAATTTAGATAATAATGCATGCAGAAAGAGTTAGAAGAGTTAAGCCTAAATAAAATGAGCTCCTTTAAAAAAAAAAAAAAAAAAGTATGTATATTCAACGGTTAGTGGGTAGAAGTCAAGAAGATTCAAGGCAATCATTTTCCAACTCAGCACCTCAACTAATTGCCTCATGAAAGGCTTCAGAGCACCCAAGTGGGCCCTCAGCAGCCCATTAAACTTTATTTTGTTTTTGAATGTGCAGATATAAGAGAGAGAAGTTATAATTAGGACCAGTGGTGCCAAGAGTTATGCCTCAGGAATGACTTGTAGCCAGGGCAAAAACATCCTGTTGAGGTACACAAGAGGATGAAGTAATTCAAATTCGCATCCTGTTCCATTTATTCAGCACAAACTTCTCATTAATATGACTTGTGGTGAGAATTTAAGTGAGTCTTTTAAGTGAGGTTAAGGTTAGGGCAGTTTTACTTCCAAGGCTCAGGTTCAATTAAAATGCCCAGTAACACTGTTGTTCTTAAGCATCTGTAAATCATCCATGCATCATCTGCAGTGTACTGTTTCTTCTGTGCAGGTTCGCAAACAAAAGATCTCGGGGAAATCACCTCACAAGATGGGGTACACCCTGGATGGGGTGCCAATTCATTCATCACAAGGCACAAGCACACGCATACGTACAGTACACATACTGTACACCCAATCACACACTATAAGCAATTTGGAAATACCAATCAACCTACCGCGGTGGAACAGGAAACCAGAATGCCCAGGGGAAACATGGCGAGCACAGGCAGAAGATGGAAACTCCAACCCTGGAGGTGTGAGGCAATTGTGCTGGCCACCAAACCACCAAATATTTAACACATTTGCAGAACAAATGTTCTGCAAAGCAACACTTTAATGAGCATTGTTGGTAAGAGTTGTTAAACGCCAGGTTGAGAAGGTGAACATTTAGTTCCAAAAACGAAACATTTTCACCTAAAGCCCAGGTTTGGTACGTAATTATTTACATCAACAGTTTATTTATTTATTTATTTATTTATTTATTTATTTATTTATTTATTTCTCCCTATACATGAAAGCCAACCTGTAATTTATATATCATCAACCTGATCATCAAACCTATTATTTATTTATTTATTTGTTTATTATTTAATTCATACATGTTTTTGCGTTTCAGGTGGTAAAATGCTAATGATGTCTATTCACACATTGGCAGGTACAGCAGCACAGCAGTAGATGTGATAGGAATTATTTAGCTAGGAATCATGATAATATCATATCCAGTGTCCCTGGTGTTTCCCTTCCATAACGTTTTGCATATTGTTGCTCACTTGAGAATACTGCTGTAGAACAAGTCACAAATCAAGTGTAACTGTACAGTAAAGGGATAAAATTGGCATAAAATGTTTCATAAAATGAAACTTAAATACACTCCTTTAGGGAGAAAAAAAAATCGAATTTTAGGATTGTCACACTACTTCTGCTTCATTTCCTGTTGTCGATCGTTTTCCGACAACACCTTACCCAAAGTAGTATCCACTACTTGTAATGGGCAAGAACTAAAACAAAATGCTCCAGACATCCACAAGCCCCTCATTACATGTTTTTCACATTTTATCATATATTTTGAGAAGAAGAGTGAACTATTATTAAAGTACGGTTCATAACAGATCAGCGGTTGTGCTATTATAGGAACGTAATTCCACAAAAAAATGTTTTTGTTCAATGTGTTTCTTGTTCTTATGTAGGTTTGATGATGTGGAGTGTCTACCACACATTTAAAATGAACGTGAACAAGCTGTTTCTACAGATACGATAAGCATATTAGAATGAGTGCATTAATATGAAAATGTTATTCAAGTTATAGCCATAAGGACCATCAGAACTGCGGTTATAGGAAACAGATCGACATTTCAACATCTATTCATACAAAGATCCTTAATAAACTATAAATTAATTATTTTTGGCCCAGATCTTTCCCCACCTGGACAAAATCAACAATGATGATTCATTATCATGTTATATCATTATATGACTGGTGCTGTTGTTGATTTTTTCCTCTTCTCTCAAGCGTAAGCGAATGGCGGATTCAGACTGGCTACTTTCAGACTGTTCACGAACCAGGCATTGGTGGTAGTTTTAACCTGCAAAACACAAGTCCCAGTTCTGATTAGCATCCAGTGCCCAAACCCAGCCACTGGATGTAGCACATCCTTAGTGCCAGCCCCAAGCCTGAATAGAAGGGTAGGGTTGGATTGCTGTGCTGCCTTCAGGGGCTGGGTTTGGACCCTGACTGCTAATCGAACCTGGGACTTCTGCATCTTAAATGCACTCAAAGAAGCCAGTCTGAATCTCCCATGATGCTCTCCATTCTCATGCTTGAGAACTGATTCTTTCCCAAAACACAAATCCATTCATCTTGCCCCTAAGGAACATCCATGGTCAAGCATCTTGTGCTTACTTGATCACCCTTGAAGATGGATCTGCTTCAAGTCAATCTGATCTATTAACCTGCAGTGGCGTTCAACTTTTCAACATATGAAAAAGTGTCTCGTGTCGACGTTCAGCAGCTTCATCATTCGGCAGTTTGCTTTGAAGAAGATGATCCTGAGCCATCATCATCACTCACTTCCAAACCCACCACATCCTCGTGATCTGCTTACACATGACACCGTGAAGTGATTAGTCAGGGGGATGAGAACATCTTTATTCGTGCCTATAGGCAAAGTACTCAATTACAAAAATGATCCATCCTACAAAGAAAGGAACCTGAGTTACACAGCTGAAGACGGAGTGTGTGTCAGGGCGGTGGAGGCAGGTCATTTCCCTCCCATGCAGGAGGCCTCCAGTGCACACTGAGCGCTGAGAGCTTTGATGGCAGCTATAGATGGTCCCATGCTACTGTGTGCTGACTCAGCATCTTTCTCAGCATCCCGATATCAAACTCCATGATTTTATCATCAGTCTTTTTCTTTTAAGTTAAGAATAGTTGGTGTTCTTGACTGATGGTCAAATATTAAGACCCAAGTGGAGAAACAAGACCTGACCAGAGTGGACCTGCTCTGGAGTGGAAAGAAAATGAATTGTTTTAAGTTAGATGTTTTCAATGTGTTTCCATTTTCCAAACTGTTTTAGCCATTACTTTCTCCATAGTTTCATAGTTTTATTTATTTATTTATTTATTTATTTATTTATTTATTTATTTTTGTCAAATTTTCAAGCCAAAGTACAGTACATCAAATTTGATGGGCCTTAACCAGCAAAATCAATAACCATGTTTCAACTGGATATTATTTAATTTTAAATTCTTTTAGTCAACATTTTTCTCTAAATGTTGTAGCCAAATAATTTTTTTAAATGAATGATTTTTCAGCCTTTTATACAAGGACTTGTCAAGCCAATTCTTCAAGCGTTACACCCTAAAAAAGTTGCATTTAAATTATATTACAGTATCTTTGATAATGTGTTTTATTAAATAAAATTTTTAGCTAGTTAGAATATTAAGTTATGTTCTTAAGAAATATTTCCCACCAATGTGTTTAGACAATCATATTTTTTCCCCTAAGTATTTAAAAGCTCATTCTGAACTCAAAAATCATGTCTTTTAAATGCTTTTTGATCAAGGTACAAATGAATTTTTTACATGATGGTGCTTTAGACCACTTTTTTAAACTTGATTAATTTTCTTCTGAGTAAATCAATCACAATTGATATTGAAATTATTCTAAAATGCCTTAATGTCTTCATAATAATTCTATTGATTCTTGATTCTAATATTCTAAAATTCTTGATATATTATAATATATAAATAAACTTTCTCTGAGATATGACCTGAGACAATTCTCTTTGACTCTCACATTAGATTTAAAAAAAAATGAACTGATAAAATAAGTGCATGTGGCCCTTGACCTTTGACTGTTATCTTAATTCAAGTCATCAAGTGCAGATTTTTTTTTCTTTAGCCAAAGTTTGCACATCACTAGAGCTAGCGGGGAGAGGGTATGAGGTGACTCAGATGAAATGAACTTCATAAACTTTCAACACCATCTCCATAAAGCGACTTTTAAAATCTGCAAGGGCAAACGCACGAATGCATTTCAAATGCATAAACACAAGTATATTCATGGTATAAAAAAATATTTACCTTTTAACCTACATTAAATATGTTGTTTTTGCACAGTTGAATATATGCTTTTGAAATTCATGCTTTTGAAATAAAAAAACATATTTTTATTAGGATTTGCAAGAATTTCTGAATTTAAAACAGGGTCAAAATTATATAGACAGGAACAAAAACAGGTTTCTTTCTAGGACGGCAATCATTCAGCCCATGGTCATGTAAAATTGGCTTGATTGGAGACAGTGACACTGGTGTTCCAGCAGGTTCCAGTTCATGGCAGCCATGGGGGAAGGTGGTTTCTGTGTTGTTCCTGACCAGAACACATGACTCAACCCACTAATAACTTGTTCTTAACTTAAACAATTGTTTAAACTGATCCTAAAATCTGCAGATGTTTAGAAACAGCTCCAAAAGGCGTTCCTGACTTGTGTAAATCTACTATCCTCAGGTCTCAGGTCTGTGTCGAGCTCCTTGGACCTTCCCATTGTACTGTTTGTTGGTCAATCCAAAAAGTTCAACCAGTCAACCTGTTCAACCAGCCTGGCAGATTAAAAGACATATTTGGGCCACTGAATAAATGATATAAATGGAAGTACAAAAGATATGTTTTTGTGTAATGATAACCGTGCGTTCATATCAGAAAACCTGTACATTTGGTGGTCCAAATGACTTCTATAAACACATGTACAAATTATTTTGCCATAGAAAGAGACAAGTTCTGAGAAATAATTGAAAGTCCAATAAGGCCCTGACATTCATGTTCATGATGTATGTATATACAGTATATAAATGTCTGACTGCAGCAGTAGGATTTGGTGTCATTGAATATTTCCCCTGGGAAAGTTGCATGTATTCAGAATCAGGATAATCACCTGCTTCAGCTGATTTTCTGGTCTGTTTAGGTGAATTAAATTCCCTGTTGGTTACTTATTTCTCTCAGGCTCCCACAGGACTTGATAGACTCTATACCCCTCTCTTTACATGCTCAAAAAAACAACAACAACAACAAAAATTCCAATTATTTACTGAAGAAATTAGCATTAGGAAATTAACATTTTTGTTTGCTGTCCGACGTAATAGGATTACATTTAAATAAATAAATAAATAAATAAACTTACACTTACACAAGGTTTTATAATTACATCAGACATTTTTTATTTTTTTGTTGACATCAATTTTCCATGTGGAAAATCGCCAGCACAATAGATCCGAGCAAACGTCTGCATGTGAATGCTTAATGCCTCCTATAGAACAGTTTCAATAACGTATATAGAGAATAACACAGCTATCATGAAGAACACATGGATGATGATAATCAAAGCAGGTCTCTGTGATGCAGCCTGCACCAGCAGCACTTCCTCCTTCCTTGTAATCTAACTTTTCTGGGCCACGCAATTAATAAAGGTTCTGAGAAGCAAACGGGCGACAAGATGAAGGTGGAGGAAAATTGATAGAGCTCATAAATCGCACAAGGCCCCACCATATTTTATTAGAGCTCCAGAGGACCAGGCAGGCAGTGTGTATGTGTGTGTGCGCACGAGAGAGACAGAGAGACAGAGAGAGAGAGGGAGAGAGAGAGAGAGAGAGTGAGAGAGAGAGAGACAGAGAGAGGGGGAGAGAGAGAGAGAGCATGCTAGTTTAATTTACTCCCACGTGAATTTCACTGTGCATTAGCCTGATTTGCTGAGCATGTTTTAAGTTGTCTTCTTCACAACACTTCATACTGGTCACTACACACACTACACACACACACATTTTCATCCAGGCATCATTTGTCCATGCCTTCAAGCCCTTCTCTGGACACTCAGAAAAAATGTGTGTGCCTGCATGTGTGTGTGTATGTGTATCCTGTGTAGTGGTGGAAGTGACAGAAGGACGATAATAAAATCTTTAAAACGTGTTTTGGAACAGATGTGCGCTCCTTGCCGGAGGGATGCAAAAGAGGACGACGAGATCAAATTAAAAAAGGATGATGATGCTATCAGAACAGGCCAAGTGTCCTTACTCAGTTCCAAGACTCAGATTAACCAGTTTGTACACTTGGGGTCAGAATGACTTTTGTCCTTAAAACTTGTGTCCTTTGTGGCACATTTTCTATAATAGAACAAATTCGAAATGTTGCATCAGTTAGATAATTAAGATTAACTGCATTAGTTTAAACCCACAAGGGTTGCCAGATTTCTTTAAATCATCACCTTGCCTAGACATGGGATAGAAAATATAGACTTTCCAACATTTTAAGGTGGATTCCATCCAGTCCCAAATTTTATCCCAAACCATTAATTTTTGGGAACATATATATATATATATATATATATAGCAATGTGTGAGGTATTTGTACATGAAGCATAGGAGTTCTTCACCACTTCATAGGTTGTAGAGAAAAACAAAACATGCAGAATTCCTGCAATTTGCAGTTCCCTAACTAATAATTTCACCTCACAAGTAGTCAATAATTGCAATTGTCCTACCGCTATCATGTGCCCACACAATCATGTTATCATGTTGTGACAACAACTGTAAGAGATAATTGAGGTCAGTGTTACCAGGTGAGCTGAAGGCATAAGAATGGGGAAAAAAAAATATTGTGTTATCTTGCCTTTTAAACGAAAAAAAAAAACAGTTGATCTTAGACAAATGTTGATCTTAGACAATTTCTAAATTGTATTTGATATAAATACATCTGCATTGATGGATTTTCACATATGCATTGAATAAACAATCCACATATAAAAGCAAAAAAGAAATGAAAGTGCTTTTTCTAAATGTTGATTCCTGGTTTCAGATGTTTTGTCCCTGGATATACAGTACAGACCAAAAGTTTGGACACACCTTCTCATTCAAAGAGGTTGAATTTGTATTATGGCAAGAAAAAGGCAGCTAAGTGAAGAAAAACAAGCGGCCATCATTACTTTAAGAAATGAAGGTCAGTTGGGAAATTGGGAAAAAAATTGAAAGTGTCCTCAAGTACAGTCACAAAAACCATCAAGCGCTACAAAGAAACTGGCTGACATGCGGACCGCCCCAGGAAAGGAAGACCAAGAGTCACCTCTGCTGCGGAGGAGAAGTTCATCCGAGTCACCAGCCTCAGAAATCGCAGCTCAGATCAGAGAGCAGGTCAATGCCACACAGAGTTCTAGCAGCAGACACATCTCTAGAACAACTGTTAAGAGGAGACTGTGTGAATCAGGCCTTCATGCTAGAATATCTGCTAGGAAACCACTGCTAAGGACAGACAACAAGCAGAAGAGACGCGTTTGGGCTAAAGAACACAAGAAAGAAAACTCGCTGAATGAGAAGGGGTGTCCAAACTTTTGGTCTGTACTGTATGTATACTGTATTTCTCTGCTTTTCAGATTTTTACCTTCTAGTAAAATCTTGCCAACTTGCTAGTTCTCCTCCATCAAACGACAGCTACCAAGCAAAGGCTGAACATATGCTGCCTGTGAGACAAAACGCAAAGACAGATACAGATACGAGAGGTGCTCAAGTCAAACCATGACTTTTGATTGTGCGCAATAACAGGACGCAGTTACAGTGTAACAGTAAAAACCTCTTCCTTTATTTCTCTATATAATCCCTTGTTACCCTAATGCCCTTATCCCAGTGTTTCATTAGTGCTTGGACACCGTCAAGGTATGCCGAAGCCATGATCGGACTGCCTACCTCACGTCTGAAATGCTGGCCCCGAAGGAACTCATTTAGTGTCCCGAACATTTTTAAATGGCTTGGCGTGAGTACAGGACTGGACGGGGTATGTGGCGATAACTCCCATCCGAGTTCCTGTAAATGTGTAAGTCGTGTTGGCGAATAATTGTGTGTACAGTTCCCACAGACAAGTTAAGTTGCTGACAAGTTAAATGTTGAATTCCATTTAATGAATGTTTCACCAGGACATCTGAGTCACCTCCACCAGGATCGTCATTCATGGATGTTGGACCTTCTCTAAAAATGTTCCACTGTGGCTAAGCGTCTCATCGCCATAGTGTGCTTAACCTGTAAATCACGTATCCCTCCATTCACTGTAAATTTCATCACAGGTCCTGGTTTGACTTGAACACGCCTCATAGATAGATGGATACATTGATATACTTACTTATCACAATACTTATGTTCATCATAATATCGATCGTCGCGACTTCCACTCCTATGAAATGCAAGCACTGAGCGTTTAGACTAATGCTATAGTAACACAGTTTATTGTTATCTCCAGTCTGTCACACGATTTACAGTACACCTCATTAGCTAATTAACAAGCGCTGAGCTAGATAAATATGATATAGGATCAGGAAACTGCCCTGTAATAAGAGCATCTCACTTTATCTTCATGATTACACATTAGAAAGATCGATGTCGCTGCTGTATGAATACTAGGACACAGAGTCGCACGCTACGGCTGACCGGAGAGCGGCCGTGCGTGATAAAGATCTTGCAGACGGTCCACTTCAACCTCCTGAAGGGCAATTAAAGCTGCATTAGTCAAGCCACCACGCAGATATACTTGAAATATCTAATACAGCTCAATCTAAACGCATGAATCTATTGAACCGAGAGGCGCTTTGGGGATGCGGACTTTGATATCAGCTTCCTCCCTCCAGGCCTAATCGCATCATTGTTATTTGTAAGCCAACTCAAGTCTGTAAGAGTCGCATAAGCTACAGATAGCATCTGGAATGAGCGCAGGAAACTTTTAGTGTCTGATCTTTATAACCGAGTCATTTCACATAGAGGCGATAAACCTCCTGTGGCTGCTCGAGTCAGGAGTCTTTATTTGTCATTTGCACAGTGCACACTGGGTTTACTGGAATGGAAATGCACTGGGTGGATCTGTTCCCATGTAATAAAGATCCAGTATACTGTTATGACCAAACATGGATATAAAAATATAACGGATAAACGAATACGGGGGATTTAATATAGTCACCCCCCCACTTTTAATTCATGAGGAAAAAAAAAAAAACATTATGAAAATCATCTGATCGTAGCGTGTCTCAGTTATAATCAAATACAACCTCAGACAATGAAGAGCATATAACATTTTTACCGTGACATTATTTATTTTTACAAAAATGAGGGCAATACTAAGTACCCTCTTACTGCTTCCACAGGATTTAACAGGGTAAGTTGAAGCCAGATGCTGCAAATCATCAGCCCTTGTTTAATTGATCATCAGCAGATGTGCAGATCTCTATAAATGAAGTTTTGGCAGTTTGCTAGCCTGGAGTATTCGTTTGTGTGTTAACACAATGCCAAGAGGAAAAGGCATACGAACTGGTCTTAGACTAGCACACCAATATGGGACGGATTATAAAACCATTTCCAAACAATTTTGAGTTCATGTTCTACAGTGAGAAAGAGGATTAATTTAAGTGATAAACATTCAGGATAGTTGCCAATGTTCAGACTGTGCAATTAGGAAGGCACAATTAGGAAAAGACCGAACAAGTACAGTTTGTTTGGAGGGACACCAGGAAAAAGCCTGTTGTGTCTAAAACGAACACAGAAGCACACCTGAGATTTGCAAATCTGCATCTGAATAAACCATGAGACTTCTGGAACAATGTCGGTTAAGGAAAAATGAAACCAAAGTAGATTTGTTTGGCCTAAAGCAGGGGTGTCCAAATCCAGTCCTGAAGGGTCAGTGACCAGCACAGTTTGTAATTCACCAACAYCTWAACAYAYCYACTGAACCTAGTWATTAACAGAWTAKTTAAATCAGCTGTGTTTGAGAAGAAGAATCACCAAACTGTGTTGGACACTGGCCCTCCAGGACTGGATTTGGACACCCCTGGCCTAACGCATTCGATCACATGTATTATGTTTTTACACACAATTCAATTCAATTCAATTTTATTTCTATTGTGCTTTCAACAATGGTCATTGTCTCAAAGAAACTTCACAAAAATGAAAAAACAACAACAACACAAAAATAAATAAATAAATTGATTAATGAATTAATTAAAACCCATAGAATTAAGAGGGGGTACTAACTTTTGAACATGACTGTATTTCCTTCATTCTTTCACCTTAAGTATCTTTCTTTTCTTTTGGTTAGGGTTATGGTGGATCCCAGGAACATCATCCAGAGTGAGGTGGGAATAGACCCTGTAGGGAACATAACACACCCAAACACACACATTCACACCTCGCATCAGTTTAGAGCAGGCTATCCATTCTGGTGTGAGGAAACCCACATGAAAGTGGAGAGAGTCTGCAACTGTAGTGTAGGGTTTCAACTCTAGATCAGAGGTGAATCGAATCTTTAAGGATCCAGGTTAATGTTATTGAATTGAATTAAAATTTATAGAGTACACTTTATGATAACACAAAACCTAGTATTTAGCAATTATGAGCAAGGTAAGGTAAGAACTGGGCAAATGTTTAACCTTTAAAAGACGTGACCAAGACAGCAGTTCTTTATAAAGAAGCAAGAATTCATTGAACTAATCTACGTTACATGAAACTACGCTATTCATTCACTCACACACACACACACACACACACACACACATATATATATATATATATATATACACTTAAACAGTTTAGAGGGTGAAAGTTAATGGAGTTCTTCTAGTAATGTTTACTAGAACTGAGAAAGTCACAAGAGCAGAGCCTTGGGTTTAATCTTACAGTTTAGTTATGAATCGCGCACCACTTTCAGTAAGGTATGAAGCGTTGCTTGTTTTACTTCCGTTACGTGACGGTTGTTCTCGTTGGTTCGCCTTCAGCGAAGGGAATCACGGCGTTGCTGATTGGTCGGTTGAGGTCGGTTAATGACGCTCTGAGACTTCTTCTGCGGAGTCTTTGATAGCTGAGTGGCGCAAGTCAGAAGTTAAAGTTCAGAAAAGTAGCCCCTTCCTCTCTGACTACTGACGATTTTGCCACATTCTATGATGGTAAAATTGCAGCAATCCGCCAGTCCTTCGCTCCCAACCAAACTCCTACAGCAGAACCTCAGGACCTTCCCTTCCCTTCCCTCCCTTAGCAAAATGTTCCAACCTGTCATCTGATGAGATTCAGCAGATCACCTCATCATCTAACCCCACCACCTGTTCTTTAGACCATTCCATATCATTTGGACATTCCTGCTGCTTTTAAGAAGGCAAGGGTTATTCCCATCCTCAAGAAACCCTGCCTGGACCCATCAGAAGTTAAGAACTATCATCCGGTATCACTTCTCTCTTTTATTTCCAAAATTCTTGAAAGGACTGTTTATAACCAAATGTCTCTTTATCTCTCACAGAACAACCTTAATGATCCCAACCAATCTGGATTCAAAGTGGCACATTCCACAGAGACTGCCCTTCTGTCAGTCGCTGAGAAGCTCCATGCTGCTAGATCTGCTAAACTGTCATCTGTCCTGATCCTCCTGGACCTGTCAGCTGCATTTGACACATTTGAGCCACATTGCATTTGAACCACAAGATTCTATTATCTATTCTTACAAGCCTTGGAAAATGTGGAAGAGCGTGGCAATGGTTTGCTTCTTACCTAGAAGGTCGTATGAGGTGACATGGAGGGGATCTACATCTGCCCCATGTAGTCTCTCTACTGGTGTCCCGCAGGGCTCAGTACTTGGTCCTCTTCTGTTCTCCCTCTATACCCGGTCTTTTGGTAAGGTCATATCATCGGATGAATTTTCATACCATTGTTATGCAGATGACACTCAACTTGTTTTCTCCTTTCCTCCCTCTGACACTCGGGTTTCCACGCTGATTTCAGCATGTCTGGCAGACATTTCATCCTGGGTGGCAGATCATCCGCTGAAACACAATCTGAGTAAAACCGAACTGTTGTTCATCCCTGGTGACTCATCCCCAGGTCAAGATCTTATGATATCCCTGGACAACAATCAAATCACTCCTTCAGCCACTGCCCGCAATCTTGGGGTGACCGTGGACAATCATCTGTCATTTTTCCCACACATCTCTAACCTTACTTGCTCTTGTAGATTTCTTCTTTACAATATCAGAAGAATCCGCCCATTTCTTTCTTCACAGGCTACTCAGGTGCTTTTTCAGTCCCTTGTTATTTCAAGACTGGACTACTGCAACTCACTCCTGGCTGGCCTGCCTCTGTCCACGACTCGGCCTCTGCAACTGATCCAGAATGCAGCAGCACATCTTGTTTTCAACCTTCCCAAGTTCTCCCACACCACCCCACTCCTCCGCTCCCTGCACTGGCTTCCTGTAGCTGCCCGCATCAAATTCAAAACACTGATGCTTGCCTACAAAGCTAAAAATGGTCCAGCACCCACTTACCTCTCTGCTCTAATCACACCACGCAATGTGCCACGTTCCCTCCGATCCTCCAGCACTGCTCGCCTCATCCCACCATCTCTCAGGGATCGAGGGCGGCATTCATCCAGGCTCTTTTCTGTTCTGGCACCTAGGTGGTGGAACGAACTTCCTCTAGATGTCCGTACAGCAGAGACTTTGACGATCTTTAAACGACGACTCAAAACTTATCTATTTCTCCAGTACCCCTCCATTCCCCTCCATTCCCCCCACCCCCCCAAAAAAAAAGCCCCTTAAAGTTGTGTTAGACTAATGGCACTTAGTTATTGACCAAGTTAACCCAGTGTAAGTAACTATCCAATGATGTAAACTTTAAAGCACTTTTTGTAAGTCGCTCTGGATAAGAGCGTCTGCCAAATGCCTAAATGTAAATGTAACTGTCTCTTCCTCTTCCAGAGGCCCTCTTTAAGGTGGCCTGCCAGTTCCTACAGTAGATACAGACAATAACCTAACCTCAAAACCATTCCAATTCAGCTAACACAAAATCAAACATTATAATGCATAAAAAAATATCTAGATGAATTTTTTTCATAAATTATTCTGATATGATCAAAGGTAACGGGTAAAGCAATGCCTGAATTTGGACATTTTAAAGACACCATATGTGTCTTCAATAGCTTGCCAATTAACTAGCAGTGTTTTTAGATGAGCAAAGGTTATGCTCTGTGACATTTAATAAAACAAAATATTAAATAGAGTTAACCATCCAAATTATATTTTGCACCTAGTTTTTCACTAGTGCTTGGATACCATCAAGGTGGAAAGTTTTCCCAGTACACTGGAGCCATGATCTGTATAACACTGGCCTACCAGGAACTCCTTTAAAGAGTGAGGTCAGGACTGTATGGAGGATGAACTACCAGCTGAGTTCCTGTAAGGTTAAAGTGGTGTTGGTGAATGATTGTGTGTACAGTTCCCAAGGATATACAGTAAATGCCTCATTCTTCCGCAAATTGACGGCAAGTTATTAGTCGATTTTCAAGAATAAAGAATCAATGTACATGATGAACATGAACGACTGCAGTGCTTTCCGAGCCACTTCGCCCAGAATAGTTGTTCATGGACATACAACGCTCTTTGACATTTACAGAAAACATTTGAATTACAGTATGCAAACATTTTAATCTTTTTTTACATCTTCATTCGCCAGAAATTTCATCACAGCATGGATTGACTTGAACACCCCTTGTGCATATTTGGGAGACAACCAATGACAAGGAAGGGGAGGAGACACGACATGAATCAAAACTTAAAGCATGTATTTAAACATGGGAAATGCAGACGTGAGGTCTGCAGCGCTCTGAGCTACAGTGTACTGCTCGTCGAGAGGTGTAGCATCATGTAGCGCCCTGAGCGAGTGTTGAAAAAACCATGACGGTGGGTTTTTATTCCCACATCATTTCAGGATTATTTCCATGATCCTATGTTCTCAAAGACTGTGAATCTAAACGATCTAAATGAGTTAGAATAATATGATACTCGAATGTAATTTAAGGAAAATAATCTATAATAGTGCTAATAATACTAGCAATAACACAATAACCAAAGCCTCCATTACTGAGATGAAAAGACATTTTAGGCTGAGCGTGAAGTTAATGGTTTCATTTCTTGAAATCTATCCTATAAGCCTGATGAGTACGCGCACACACACACACACACACACACACACACAGCATGAATTCACAAACAAACTATTCTCTAACTGCGTAAAGAGTAGTAATGTGTGACTGATTCTCTTGGTTTTAACTCTTTTTCATTATCACACAAAGCCGTTTGCATTTTCTACAGTTCTGCTCCAGTGCATTCACAAATCCTCATTAGGACTCGGCGCCTACTTTCAGGAAGTCTGCTCGCTCGTTATGATGTCACTAATGCTTCATGATGAGTTATATAACGCTCGGATAAAAGCTCATACATTTCATCTGCTTTTTAAATAGATACAGGTTGCTGATGTACGACTGATTAGGAATCGGATTCCATCTATCACCTTCTGCTACAGAATGCTCGATTCTAATTGGTCAGAAGGCTTCGATTGATTTTACACCATCGGCTATACGGCTATACAGTTTCATTCTGCTGTGTACCTGCGCTCAGCCGGTATTACGAAGACAGTGGAAGAAACCAAACCAAACATACAGTAATAAGCTGCATTTTACAGTACTTAGACAATAATACAGACAAATATTATAATAACTATTTCTTCAGCTCACATGCATTACGGAGGTGCATGCATGTGTGTTCAAGAGGTTAATCCTGTAACTCCACCCGAAATAAAAATGCTAGCATGGGTACGCTTGCTAATTCAACACACTTGGCTCTCTCTTCAGTGCTGAAATGCTGCCCTGTTTATCTGAGACTGTCTCTTCAGCTCTTCCTCATTTGCTTACTCAATGAGACATTTGATTTCGCTCTTCATATGCTAAAGAACCGTTTTACTTCTAATATCTTAATATCAAGGCATTCCAAGACATAAAAGTGCTGATAGCTTTTGTCATGTTCTAAAGCTGAGGACAACGATCCTACATCGACTTGTCTGAGTGTAAAGACAAAAAAAAGAAAGGACAGTCTAACTCAATTAATAAAAGACACACCAATAATTAATCAGTATTGCTGGCACTCTCTCTCTCTCTCTCACACACACACACACACGCACACGCAAACCTCATCATCTGAAGTCTCCTACATCAAGGCTCATAGTCAATAAGCTTGAAAGATTAATGATGACAGTGCTGTGGAGTAGCGTCTTCTCCAGAGAGCCCTTATAACGATTCTCTTACTGAGCTTGGAAGCTAGCAGGCTAATAATGAGCCTCTTCATGGGGCTGGAAAGATCAGGGCTACAAGTGACAGATTCCTGATCTTAAAACCAGCCTGCAGCATCTAATTGACCTGCTATCAGGCTCCAGAAATGTCCCAAACTGTGGCACATGCTGAGAGTGTGGAAATACATCTACTGTACGCAGATGAAAAGATCAACACCCAGGACGTCAAAGCTGAGATCAGACAGTAAGGGCTGAGTCGTGTAACCATACACACTGTAGTAAGGATTTAAAACACAACTGGATTGGTACACACACTCATTCTCAGGCTTTAGATGTACTGTAATGAAGGACTCAGCTCGAGTGACAAATGCTTGGGGTCGTAAATTTACTTAAAAATCCATGAATACCATGGAATTACAGCAGATATTAAATATCTTACTATTGCAGAGGTCACACAGACAAGCCCTTAGGTTGGATGTACTGTAGAAGGTACAAGACTCAACCCAAGACATCTGTGACGCCTGGGGGGCTTAACATTTTACGCCTTTATTAGGTCCTGAAGAGGGCAACATTAGGTCTCTAGTTCAGTAATTATTGAATCATACCCTTCATTTATTAATTACTCAATTAATTTTATTGTTGTTTTAATACTTACATTCTATTATAAGAAAAAAAAAGAGATATAGAAATAGATTTTTTTTTCTTTCATATTCAATCCTTATTTTCTCTTCCTAATTGCTTTTCAAGTGTAAAAGCAAGTTCTTGTGTTTAAAGGTGCCAGTCTAGATGCTATAAAAAAACTTTAAAAAAAAAAAAAAAAACTTTTAGAGCCGTGCATTATACACAGGTGATTATTTGTCATATAGCGGAATGAAAAGCCTTAAGCGGGTGAGTAAACCAACTCCAAATAGAAGTAATTTTCCCTGTGGATTCTCTGGATATATATTTTTATGGGTGTTTCCACATGCAGCTTATTTCAGCCTATTTAAATACACACTCTGTATTTAGGATTTGAGAGACATTATGTCTTGTATACAGCACAGAAAATGCTCCAAATGAACTCACACCGCTAAAAAGTGAACTGAAACGCAAACCGCAAATGAAAATGGTTCCATTACGTGATTGAGCACTTTATCCAAAACAGGTTCGAGTTTGCATGCCCCCCACTGACCCCGCCCCTGTGGTTTCCTCTGGGTACTCCGGTTTCCTCCCATAGTGCAAAGACAAGCACAAGCAGGTTAGGGTAACTGGCATTCCCAAATTGCCCATAGTGTGTGAATGAGGGTGTGTTTGTGTTTGTGCCCTGTAAAGGATTGGCACCCTATCCAGGGGTGCCCGACACCACCTAGTGCCCTAAATCTTCAGTTGCCACTATGCACAATGGGTGCATCGCTTCATGCGCTTTCTTTCCTGCCATGACGTTCCATTACACTATACAGTACTCCCAGGTTTTAATAATGTGTTGGACAGATTATTACAAATATTACATACATCTCCACAAATCTCCTTTAATGTTTTATTTGCTTGATGCATGATTCGACGCTTCTGAAATGGTGACTTTTTGGCCAGGCCGTGTACAGTATACTACCAAAGGTACCAACATTTTCAGATTACCTGTAAAAATATGTTTAGTTGAAAGATCACACTATATAGGATCGTTGCTAAAATGATGTGGAAGATGTTGGATAACTAAACCTTTCTGCTTTCACTGAAGGACTTTGTAACAATTGTTTTCATTCTGACTTTTAAGGCAGCTTTAACCAAGTTTATTATAATAGTTGAGATCTGCTTGGTCAGTAATCTCTGACTCACTCAGAATCAGTTTAATTAATGTAATCTCATTTAGAAGAATTCTCACAATTCTGTTATTATTCTGAGCGCTCAACCAAATTCAAACAATTAACATTTCGTAGCTTTGTGCTGTTACGACTTGAATACGCAGCTTAAAGGCTGGAACGTTTATGGGACTCTTGAGACACGGGCATCCGTGTTCATGCACCTTTATATTTAGTGTTAGTGTGATGATGTAAGATACTGTACACTGCAATTGCCACTCATATGATTTGATATTTGATATGATACGGTATTGATTTGCCTGAAGTTAAATCTGTGCCATGAATGAAATACGGTACTTATGCTAGTTATTACCATTTATATGAGTCCCATTAAAGTGTAGCGTTTTTTATTATACTTTTTTTTTTTAAATATATATTTCAACAAAACATACACTCAAAAGTTTGGGATCACCGGCAAAATTGTTTGTTTTTGAGTTTGCATGTTCTTTCCGTGCTTGGTGGGTTTCCTCCGGGTACTCCGGTTTCCTCCCACAGTCCAAAGACATTCAGATTAGGGTAAATGGTGTTCCCAAATTTCCCATAATGTGTAAGTGTGTGAGTGTGTGTGATTTGCGATGGATTTGCACCCTGTCTCCTGGGATACGTTCCAGACCCCTCCACGACCCTGACTACAGTATAAAGTGATGTGATATAGACAGTGAGTGACTGAGTGAGATTTATTTTCTACATTCTACAACAATACTGGGGATTTAAAAACTATGAAATAACACATATGGAATTAGGTAATTATGTACCAACAGCAACAGTCAGTTGTTATTTTAAGACTTGAGGGACAACCTTTCTGGAACAGTTCTTGCAAGTATAGTATAGTACAGTATTTTCAAGTGCATTTGTGAAACCCATCAAGCACCATGATGAACCATGTCTCTCATGAAGACCTTCCCAGGAAAGCAAGACCATAATGTACCTCTGCTGCAGAGGAGAAGTTCATTTAGATTCACCAGCCTCAGAAATCACCGATTATATTATTATGATTAGAGCCGTTATGAAGCTTTACAAAGCATAGCTGTGAAGCCCTCACATTAGCAGACATCTGAAAATCTAGTGCTCAGAGGAGATTATTTTCTATTCTGGATGCCTTCAGCATTGATTTACAATCTAGAAAGAAATAAAAATCATAATGACCATGGAGTTAGAAAGTGATCCCAAACTTTTGAGCGGTAGTGTACTGTGGAAGGTAGAATGTAACGGCATTTAAATAAATAAATAAATAAATAAATAAATAAATGTATTAAAATTGTATTTAAATGAAATAGTGAAAATCTGACACTTTAAATGTTTAAGTAATTAAATTAACTGCAGTTTTAATTAATTAATGAAAATTTTAATTAATGAAATGAAAAATATATATATATATATTTTTTTTTTC
>QMIH01000090.1:203529-231104 GCA_003987875.1 Clarias batrachus
TTTTTTTCTATTTACAATGCTTTAAAATGGCTTTTCAATCACTAAGTCAGTAATTACCATCTTCTGTGATAAATGAGAGTAGGTGGATCATTACACTCCCACATACACACATTATGTTCTCTTAAATGCTCGCGAGGTGTAAAGTCTTGTCCACCCCTTTTGATCTTTCTATATGCACTGAAAGCCTCTTCAACCTGTTAATTAAATTGCAATAATCACCTTTTGAACTAAAACTCTGTTAGCATTTTATGATTTATTTCTTGATTTATTTGCAGATAAGAGAAAAAGGAACAACGTTGTTCTTAAACCCATTGAATATAAAATATGTCTTCATCTTAATATTATATCTCATTAGTTTGACATACTGTAGTGATGCAACATTTCAAAACAGAGTGGTGCCTCGGCATAAGAATTTAATCTGTTCTTAAGGCAAAATTTCATATTGTGAATTGCAGTTTCCCATAGGAAATAATGTAAATGTAGATACTTGATTATAGCCACCTAAAAATATTACCAATGTTACCAATTGTCGCTGCTATAATCATATTTTTGCATATAAAAAAATTTAACATTAACAAAAGATATGTAAATGAAGTAAAATATTGAAATAAATTTAAAATGAAACTGAGAGCGACTCTCTTCTTTTTCTTCTTTTTCTACCGTCCGTGCTAACATTCTTGGGAGACACCTGTTGCTACACACTGTAAACCCTAATGATCAAAGTAATTAAACACATTGAGTTCTGTTAACATACACAATTACAATAAGTTCAGATTAATAGACCTTGATGAGTATTTAGAACTTTTTGGTATTTATGAGTTTGTAGAAATGACACTTTTCAGGTTTCAGCTGAACAAGTTTGATATTTAAGCCACAGTAACTGTCTCCTTAAAGTTCCACCAGCTTGAAATCTTTCAGCCTGGCGATTTTGTGTCTGGCGTGTCCCAGCCCCTGGATGAAATGGCTGTCCCAAGCCCAGATAAAAATGGGAGGGTTGTGTTCAGAATGGCATCCGGCATAAAAACTTGTGACAAACCGCTGTGGCGAGCCACTGCCAGGAGCAGGCGAAAGAACAATTTATTTGATTTGTAAGAAATAAAAAAATATATAGTAATTACACAGTAATGCAAGTAAATAACGATTAATATGAATGAGTGCAACAAATTCAAAAACTGATAGTTCTGTTTACTTAAAATTGGAAACATTACCTCAATTTGTTTGAGTTTTGCCAACTTATTCGGGTTTACAGTGCAGTATGTCTTCACTTAGTCTTGCACAAAATGAAACAAACAAAAAATTTAATAAATAAGTAAACTCACCTCACTTTGCTTGGCTGATGCAAACAACTTGGTGCCCTTGGTGCATTTACTTAAATGCAGAAAATGCTTCGTATGCCGGAAACATTGCTACAGTTCAGTTCTGTAGCACCGAATCGAACCTGTCCTGGAATCGAACCCGGACCCTGGAGGTGCAAGGCAACAGTGTTAACCACTACATCACTGTTCTGCCCTCCTCTATCTTATTGCATATTAAAATTCTTGTATAATTATTACCCTCCCATTATCCAGACTTAACTTGACAATCTTATCATTTTGATTCATACACATTCACATTTCATACAAACTTCAATAATTCTTTTGATTGTGTAAAGCTGCTTTGCGGCAATGACAATTGTTAAAAGCGCTATACAAATAAAAATTTATTAATTTGAATTGAATAATAATAATTTATATTTTATTCTTAATTTACTCTATTTCTTTCCATTGCCTAATAACCCAGTCTCACGTTTAAATCTTATTATAAGCTAATGTATTTTCCTATTATTTTTACATTTCATCTTCTCTATTATTATTATTATTATTATTATTATTATTATTATTATTATTATGCATTCATTAGGCTGTTCCTCAGATAGTCAGTAAGCCAGATGTTGCTGTAGTTTGTGTCTACTCTGTTCAGATCAATCTTTATCACTGAAGCTGACAGACCTCCATTATATTCAAAGCTCTCATTGTGACGATTTTAATGTTCAGTCAAGAATAAAAATTATATTTAAAAAAAAATGGCTTTAATCCTACCAAGGAACTGTGCTATAGGCAAATAATTGAAATTTCTGTATTCGCATTCAGCATTTTCTATCACTCCAGGCACCACGCTGTTCTAAATGCACCACTGTACATGTGATATGGAGCACCATTAATGAACTAATGCTTCATTTATGATGCCTGTAGTGATATTCAACTTTGGCAACAGCAGCTCAATTTCTTACTGGCTGAAAAACATTTATTATATATATATATATTTGGCGGGTGGATCTGAGTCACTTCTGGACCTCAACAAATCAGCTGACTAACTGCTTGCCATCCTACAGAGCACCAAAAAAATCTGAATTGAGCAATGTGGCTTGTAATGTGAATGCAACCTTAGACTACTGAGTCTATTTCTAGATTTACTTTTAACTTTTTCCGTAACTTTAATTCATTTCCAAGCCACCAAAAATTTCAAGCATATTTGATTTCCTTGACGATGAGTTTAAAAGGAAGATCTGCTTTCATGCACAGCAGATCCCTGAATCCAAATTGGCATGCAGCTAATTGTATAGAAGAGAGAGGGCCAACCAAATGTGAGCACATTAACCATTAATGGGAATCACTGGCAAGCACCCGATACTTTTTAGATATAGTATCACTATATCTACACGAGGATTCAATTTGTCTTGTGATTCTATTTCTTTTTCAGATTTTGGTAAATTCTAAATCCCTTCTACCATCTAAACCTTCAGGATGCTGTGCTGCCTGCCAATATGTGTACCACCTGTAGGATTGTATAGGAACTGCAACATTGTACTTTAAATTAGCTTTAAAAAAAATCTATTTTGGTGTCAAATCAACTGCCTCACGAAAGAATCACAATATGTTTTGTGCAATATTTTTTTCTCCTATCTCTATTAACAATGCTTGGAATTCATTGACATGTCATATCCAATCAATCAAGCACTAATAACAGCAAAAATAAACAAATATGTCATGAAAGTATAACACTACATCACTACTGCACCTCATGCGCTCTTTTAGACCAGATGTCTAAACACCTCCTGATCAATGTTTTCCCTCATATCTTATATACCATGTAAAGTGAGCATAGATGGATAAATTAATGTACAGAATAATTGTAAATCTACAGATATGTCTAAATATAAATATGTGGAATAAAGAAACTATATATAGGTGAATTTACAGTATGTGCAATAGTATGAATATACATATGAATAAATATGAGGAATTTAACAGCTGGATGGAAATGCAGAGTATACCTATACACACATATCTACATATATTAATCTACATATATTAATATACATATATTAGTATACAGTCCATATGCAGACTGTACAAATGAATGAACACAGAGGTGTTAAACAGGAATGTTGCCATGATGGTTAAGATGAGGCTATCGATTTCTTCATTTATGAGTTTTGTTTCTAGCTTTGCTTTCTGCCTGCCTATGTTCTGACCCCTGCTATGGAATGATCCTGAGCATGTGTTAATCATGATTATGTATTGATTATGTAAAGGTATAAAGTCAGTTGTTAAACTTATGGGGTTTGTTATACAGTTACTGTATGTATCATCTTTGGGCCTTTTTTTTTTTTTTTTTTGATGTGTTATTCCCCAATACAAATGTAAGTACAGTGGTACCTCGGCATATGAATTGAATTTCTTTCAGAAGAAAGTTCTAAAGACATTCTCATTTCTTATTGCGAAGCGTATTTTCCCATAGGTAATGAAGTAAATGCCGATAATCGGTTCCAGCGACAATACAATGTTACCAATATAACCAATTTCCAGCACTATATGTTACAGGTGCGGGTTAGAGAGCCACACCACGGGATGTAATAATATTTCTAAGAGTCCTTGTGCAGGGCGTCTGAGAGGGTCACAATAGCGGTATGTGAGAGTGCTTATGACACATGCATGGGAAGACCTTTTCGTTCGGAGATAGTGTGGGATTATTACTTCGTGTGGGGAAGTGAAAAATGAACTGAAGAAAAATGAAAACAGAGATCTTCTCGAGACTGAATGGGTCTTTGAAAAGTATAAATAAACCCTCGTCCACTCCATGAAGTAAAATATGAAAGTCTACTCTTGCGAGGTCTACGCTCCCATGCTGCTGGTCTTCACCAAATTTTGCAGTATGTAAACTGGCTTCGCTTAGCTTTTCAGTGACGCAAACAAGTTTTAAACAGCTCCCAGGCGTAAGCGCAACTTTATTTGTATTTTTTCATTCTTTTTTTTATGCCAAGGCAAATGTCTTGCAAAATTTCAGTTGTTGAGGTGAAGATTTGAGGTGGGGTGTTGGTATAGAGACGTACCCCTGTACTAGGGTAGACAAGTGTGGAATATGGCATAAAATAAAAATATGGTACTAAAACAGTACAGAATACCAGGTCTTTAAAACTGCTAAACGTGCTAATTGGCATGGGATTACTGTTACAGTATTTTTATTATATTTGTTTAGAAGTGCAATTAACAGTCTCTTACCAGTAGCACATTTTCCTCCTGAGATCAGACTGAGAAATCACTCACCATTCTAGTGCTTCTTCATCTTCTAGTCTGCAAATCCCTAGTACATTACACACGCACAGGGTGTTCAAGTCAAACCGAGACTTGTAATGACATTTCTAGGGAATAAGGGCGTGAACATGAGGAGACTCTTAGCTGCAGTAAAACATTTAAACGGTGCAAACCTTTTAAAGAAGGCTGTACATACAGTAGTCAACTTGCAAAAGAGATGCATCTGCCTGTGGGCCTACCAAAGGTCATCCAAAGACCTAGCATAAAATCAAATTAAGGACAAGGTTAATGCTGGTTGTGATAAACTGTAAAGGTGTCAGGACACACGGTGCATCACGGTTATGGTGGCAAACGGGAGGAGGAACCTACTCAATGTTAGACAAGTGGTCATAATGGTATGGCTATACAAAACAAAGTTGGTGGCCCTCCATGTACCTGCTTTCTCTCTCACCCTGTCACATGCACATTCTGTCTGGCGCACACATGCAGTGCTATCGGCCATTCCAGGCACGCATGCTTCAGCACAATGTAAATTATTCAGCTGGGCTTGCTCGAGGCAGCCACCGGCTCATAAATCGAGACAGACTTTGGTTGTTTTAGAGAGGTGGCTATGGTTAAAGGAAACTAAATATTAACTCCAAAAAAAAAAAAAAAAAACCGAGAGAGAATTAAAGATGAAAAATAACGCACAGTCCTAATATTCAGAGGGATCGCGGAGCCGAGATGGAGCGCCACGGACTGCCATGGAGTGTGATGTTCTTGGCTCAGCTTCAGAGGTTAACCAATGAATGCACACCAACCCAAAGCTTCGCTAAATGCTTTTAATTATGTATAACCAGCAGACTGGAACAGAGCTACCTGACTCAATGCATTTAGAACCTTAAGCTATGAAATGAGACCTCCAGTCAAGAGGACTTTTTATATTCCCTGCTCTATTTCCAATGAAGGCAGGTTTATCATTTCATATAACAAAGTCTGAAGGCGGCATCGGTGGGGTAGTGGTTAAGCACTGTCGCCTTGCACCTCCAGGGTCCAGGTTTAATTCCCGTCTCTGTGTGCATGGAGTTTGCATGTTCTCCTCGTGCTTGGTTGGTTTCCTCACACAGTCCAAAGACCAGCAGATTAGGCAAATTTATGTTTCTCTATGTAGTGTGTGAATGAGTGTGTGGGTGTGTGTGTGCCGTGCAATGGATTGGCACCCTGTCCAGGGTGTACGCCGACTTGTGCCCTAAGTCTCCTGGGATAGGCTCCAGGCCCCCCGTGACCCTGAATACAGGATAAAGTGGTATGAAAGGAGAGTGAGATAACAATGTTTAAGCGTATTTGCATCATACAAACCACGTTTCACAGGAAACTATTGTTGTTGCATCAAACTGTCAGACTGTGCCTCACTGGCGATGACATTCATGAAAAATGGAAGAGAATGAACTCAACTTCAAGGCCACATTCTTGCATAACTGAGGCAGGTGTATCCTTTAGGAACAAGTGAGACATACAGTATATTGTATTTGTAGCTGCACTTGGGGTCTGAATATCGACGTGCTTGCATAACTCAACTGACAAGACCCTGAACTCTCAGCCCGCATGCTTCCCTTCCCAGGTACTGTATACATCCCAAGTAAACTTCGATCACACTTAGACCCCCTGTGATCTACAAGCTCAAGCTCCTGTTCCAACTTTACTGATGGCTATAATGATTGTCCAGTGTGACGCCGTGATCAGCAGTGTTGCCTCATAAATCCATGGTTGAGGGTTTAAGGAGGTTGCATTGTCTCTTCCTGCATCGTGGATTTCCTCCGGGTACTCTGGTTACCTCTAAAATACAAAGATATGTACAGAAGGTTGACTGGCATTTGTATATTAACTGCAGTGCCTAGGTAAGTGTGTATGCGTACAGTATTCTTCAAGACTACATAAAAAAATACAACAACAACAAGAAAAAAGTCTGGCTCTTAAGGGGGTCGAGACTTTTGCACAGTAATATATACTCACTCACTCACTCATCATCTATACCGCTTAATCCTGTATTCAGGGTCACGGGGCCTGGAGCCTATCCCAGGAGACTTGGGGCACATGGCAGGGTACACCGTGGACAGGGTGCCAATCCATCACAGACACACACACATACACTCATACACTCACTCATTCACACACTACGGGCAATTTGGAAACGCCAATTAGTCTAACCTACATGTCTTTGGACTGTGGGAGGAAACTGGAGTACCCGGAGGAAACCCACCAAGCACGGGGAGAACATGCAAAGTCCCAGTAATATATAATACAATAAAAATTATGTTCTGAATTTAGATCCTTTTTTTTTTTACATAGGAAAAAAGGAAACATGATTGTGACTGTATTAAAAGCACCCTTCACTAATACTTGGCAATGATAATACCATTTAATAGCATTATTTTCTTGTAACGATCTACTGTGTAAGATTTCTTCTCTTTGTTGCTGGCAATTCTTCCTCTCATTAATTACGAATTTAAGATTTTGGACCATTTTTTCATCAAAACCAGGTTTTCAGTTGGCTCGAGATCAGGGATTTCCACAGACCTCCGAATCAGTCCTACTGTATAGATTTTTGGATGTGTATTCTGGGTCGTTGTCCTCCTAAGTATGTTCAACTGTTCCATACACACTAAGATTACCGGATAGAAAAAGCATCCAGCCAGACAAGTCAGATCAGCTGAGTCTTGATTCTTCCCAAGATTAATATCGCCCAAACTCTATATCTTTCTTTTTCCCTTAGCTTGCTCACTGGATGTTAACGTATTGATACCCCTAAAGCTGCTTTGAGACTGTACTCTGTATTGTGTTAAGCCCTATAAAAGCTACACTGTTTGCTCTTGTAGCATTCTACCGGGGTCAGAGCCAAGCTGTACGTCTCCTACATAAAGTACAGAGTCGAGATGCTACATGAGCTTCTTTCTATTCATAACCCCTACGATCACTACTGGATTCCTTTTCCGTTTCACAATCATCCATATTCATTTACGTTACTTTTAAAACACTAAATCTGTTTGCAACTAGACCAGAACCTGCTCGAATACAGACCTGGAGGGTACGTTTTCTGCTTCGACTAAGCTGACTCAGCGAATCTGTTACATGCTAGGTTCAGCCCTGCAATAGATCATATTTCTTGTGCTGCTTTCTGAATGGCCGACAGCATTCAAGCGATGGTGAATATGATGATGGAAATCATTTCTAGATTGTTTTTTTTTTTTAAGTTGAAGAGTTGTGTTCAATACAAAGTAAAAATTCTCAAAAGTTAGCCAACATTTCTCCATATGTAATTGTGTATGTTGATGAATACAAATCAGCTGTAAATCATCGACTGCTTTTCGGGCACAGCTGACTTAAACGTAAAGACAACCACAAAACTCTTTTAAAGAACATCAAAACTTTTAGCACTATTAATGAACAGTGAAAGAGCGCCTTTTAAGCATGTGAGAACATATTCCATAACGCAGCTTGTAGGACGCTATTCATCTACATCTAGGCATTTGGCAGACGCCCTTATCCAGAGCGACTTACATTTTTTTAAAAATCTCATTACATCTGAGGGTTAATGGCCTTGCTCAAGAGCTCAACAGTGGCAACTTGGTGGTTGTGAGGTTTGAACCTGGGATCTTCTGAACCGTAGTCAAATTCCTTAACCACTGAGCTACCCCTGCCCTGCTATTCCTTTTTTTGTCCTTATTAAATGCGTCTTTATTTAGACTGCTACAGTGGACCATTGTCTCTATCTAACTCTGTCTACCACATCTTCTGTGTCACTCCGACCTTCTGCATGACCTTCCTAACTGCATCCTTAAACCTCCTTTTGGTCCTTCCTCTTCTCCTCCTGCCTGGCAGCCCCATCTGCAACCTTCTCCTCCCGATATACCCCTCATGTCCAAACCATCTTAATCTGGCCTCTTATCTTTGTCCCCAAACCATCCTACCTGCATTGTCCCTCCAATACAGTATACTCACTCCTAATCCCCTCTATTCTTGTCACTCCCAAAGTAAATTGCAGCTCTGCAAACTCCAGCTCTGCTTTCTGTCTTCTTGTCAGCTGCAACATCTCCAAACCGTACAAACGCGCTGGTCTCACTACAGTCCTGTAAACCTTCCCTTCGATTCTTGCCAATACTTTACTGTCACGGATCACTTCTGCTGTTCTTCTCCACCCATTTCACCCTGCCTGCACTCTCTCCTTCACTTCCTTACCACACTCCCCATTGCTTTGGACCCTAACCCTAACCCTAACTCTTCTACCTTCCCTACCTCTACCCCTTGCAACTGCACTTTTCCCTCATCCTTTCTCTCATTTGTCTCTCTCATGTCTTGCTCCGACTGTTCTTCATGCCGCCTCTCTCCAGTGCATCCCTCCTCCTCTCTAGACTCAACTCCACCTGCTCCCTACTCTCACTGCTGATCACAATATCATCAGCAAACATCATAGTCCATGGGGACTCTCATCTAACCTCATCTGTCAACCTGTTCATCACCACTGCAAACAGGAAGGGACTAGGAGCAGATCCCTGGTGCAGTCCCAGACCCCACCGACACCAGTCGGTCGTACACCTACCGCACACCTCCTCATTAATGGTTAGGTATTTATAATATGAACCATGAACTGGATTAGAAATCAAATGGAAAAAATATATATTTTATGTAAATTTAATTTGAAATGACTTTATAACACAAGAGTGAGTTTATCTGTAACACTATATGAGAAGTGATGGCTCAAATGGTTAAGGCTGTAGACCATTGGGTTACTGATCGGAAGGTTGGAGGTTTGAGTCCCAAAACTACCAAGTTGCCACTATAGGCGCTTAACCCTATCTGGTTAAGGTTGCTTGCTGTACCTTAGCAGACTCTGTACACTAACCCCAGCTTATGTGGGAAAAAAAAAATCACTGTGCTGTAAGGAACATGTAACAAATAATTGAATTCTATTACTGTATTTATTTATTTTTTCTCTCATTAACATTGGGTTATTGACAATTGAAAGATTTGGAGCTAAACATTCAAACATCAGGAGTGAAATTATAGTGCAATTATAGACATTATTCTACCAACTAACTGAATCTGTATCAATCTTGTATGAATGCTCCTGCAAACATCCAGCCACTTCCTCACTCACTCTTTTTCTATACTGCGTATCACCTCATTGCCAGGGTCTCAGTCTCAGGGACTCGGGGCTGCACTCTGGATGGGGTGCGCAACTTACTCACACACTAGAGGGAATTTGGAAACACTAACTGACCTAATCTGCACGTGTTTGGACTGGAGAAGGAAACTGAGAAAGCAAATGAAGAACATGTAAACTCCACGCACAGACTACTGTAGAGGTACGATTCAAACCCCCAGCTCTAGAGGAATGCAAACCAGGGTCAAGAGGACTCTGCGAACCAATCATCCACTGATCCACAACAATTTTTGCTCAAATTAGTTTGGTTCCAGTCTGGTAAACGAGTTCCAGTGTTATGTACCACAGCAGATGTTAATCAGCCAATGACACTGTTGTGTTTGATTGTGTGATTGGAATAAGTTTGCTGTTCACTGATAATGCAGAGCTGGACGTGAACTGAACTGAACTGTGCTGATTAAAACTCTGAAGCATTCAAACCCATTCAATAAGCGTTTCGTGATTTCCACCATTATTCTGTTCCGCAAAGAAGCACAGACGGCCACACTATTCCATTTGTCATGCCGTAGGTCTGTTTACTTACTGCACGTTAAAGCCTCCACCCACCATTCACTGTAACCATCTGAACTTTTAGATGAATGCATTCTGTGGGCATTTCTACGCTTCTGTGGGAATTTTATGACTCGGTCCTGAACATACTTTCCTCACAATGGGAACCCACTTTGATTTGGAGCACTGTGCATCTGATTTGTGCACTAAAACAGTTCCACAGGCGTCCCAGAAGACAAGAGTGAAGCGACGGGTGGTTGTGACGGTTCAGAAACTTTTGCTCTATAGTAGATTTATAAATGAGATGAAACCATATAGTGTACACATACAAAGAAAAGCAATGACATGGACACACAGCACATACTGTAGCAGAGAACATTAGCAGGCATCAGTCGTGTGTATTGACACTGTACGGTTGTGTGTGTGTGTGAGTGTGTGTGTGTGTGTGTGCGCGGATAGATGGATGCGCTCGGCAGGTCCGCCAGCATGTTTGGTGAGGCAGTTTGCTGTCTAATTACACACTGCAGGAGTCACCTTCCTCCAGCCCTGTACACACACACACACACATACACACACCCACACACACACACACACAACCCCAGATAAGAGCACATAAGTATCAAGGGTTGAGCTTCATTCCCACAAGCAGATGTTTCACACAACGCTGCTCTTTGCCTACACTGATTCGGCTTTGTCGTGATGCTGAATGGCTTTGATGGTTTGCAGAAAAGCGATGCACACTCTGAAAAGGAAAGTGTGATATCTAAAGAAATAAAAGAAGGAAAGAAAGAAAGAAAAAAAAAAAAAAGAAAAAGAAATACATATATCTGTTTACATTCCCCGGGCACCAGAGTGAACAGCAAGCAGCCTGCTCTAAATTTCTATTTACGTTCACCTTTATTCATCTGGCGCACACTTTCATCCGAGGCTTCGTACAAAATGAGCCAGATCTCAATTGGAGCGCAGAGCCGAGAGGTTCGGGGTTAAGATGCTATCTTTCTGATAGTCCTGGGATTTGAACTTGCAATCTCACAGCCATGCGCAGATTTAATGCGATGCCCCCTATAAAAATGGAGTCGCTCATGTCAGGCATAAATAAAAACTAAAATAAAATAAAAAAAATTAAGAACGTAAAAGCCTTAGCGGTGTGATCAACAAACAATCTGTTAATCATGTATGTTATCATCATCATCATCATCATCATAAAAATTAATAATTACTAGTATTATTGAAATGAATTACCATCTTTTCATTTCCATTGTGATTACTTATTGATGACAGCCATGCTTGAAAACTTGATTAAATAAAAAATTTAAAAAGTGGGGGAGGGGGGGAGAATCAGCACTCTGAAGCCTTTCAGTTTATTGACATTTTGTCATAGTGGAATTATTGCTAGCTGTGTAGCGGTAAGCCTTGCAGCGGGTATACAGAATTAGCATGGGAATTAAAGCCTCTGCTGTGCTAGAGATAATAACTGTTGGTTCTGCTATTAGACGACACCACGACGGTCCTATAGCTGTGTCTTGTTTAAATGGACCATAACAGTGCGGTGCACCTGAGAGCGCAGCCTAATTACGAGGGGCGTTCAAGTCAAATCAGTTTTGACTTTTGATTGCGCAGAATAACAGATCAGTTCCCAGACTAAAAAATTCCCTTTGTTTCGCTACGGTATATAATAATCCCCTGCTATATTCATGCACTTATCCCAGCATTTCACTAGGTCTTAAACCCCGGCCTCCCAGGAACTCCCTTAATGGCACTCACATGTGAAAATGGCTCGGAGCGAGGTCAGGACTGTACGGAGGATGTGACAATAACACGTGCGAGTGGTACGGACGGGCGTTTGCACCGTTTTCTCCCAGCTAAGATTTCGTAGAGTCCAAGTGGTGCTGGTGAATGATCGTGTGTGCAGTTCCCACAGACAGATGCACCTTTTTTTTTTTTTTTCAAGTTGGCGCCAAGTTGCCTGCCGATTTTCACGAATCATGAATGATTACCATGCTTATGGGAACGAGTGCGGTGGGCTTCGAGCCACCTCGTTAATCACGGATGTTGGATTTTCTTTAAAATGTCTGCACTGTTCAAACGTTTTAGACTCTCATCAACAAATGTTGTAGAGTCTTATCACTTTTGATTGTTTAAAGCTGCTTCGCGACAATGACAATTGTTAAAAACGCTATACAAATAAAACTGAATTGAATTGAATCAGTGGTGGCCACAGAGATCCTGCATAAATCTAAGATCTGAGCTAAAAAACAATCAGCCCCAGACGTATGTCTTCTCTTTCTAGATAATTCTATGTTTTTCTTTTTCTTTGCAGGTTGACGTTCTTCCATAAAAATCTACTTTGGGAATTTGCAAGGCTAAAATTGAAATCTTTTATCTTTGTAAAAGACATGAAGGGCGTCAACAAGTCGCTGAGTCTTTGATTTTTCCTGGCAAGTCCAAAGGTATGAAAGGGATACGGTTTTATCATCCTGTTTAGTACAGTCATATGT
This sequence comes from Clarias batrachus, assembly GCA_003987875.1. Lineage (NCBI taxonomy): Eukaryota > Metazoa > Chordata > Actinopteri > Siluriformes > Clariidae > Clarias > Clarias batrachus. The sequence goes on from QMIH01000090.1 coordinate 216,291, forward strand.
GGTTTGAAGCACAGCCTTTAAATCGCTAGCTCAAGCTGAAAATCCATTACCTCTGGTTGATTGGTGTGTCGCTTCAACGCTAGCTGGAACAGACGATCCAAAATAGACATACGCCAGCTAAAATCACTGACATTTTAAATATTTCACATGCAATTTCCCATTTATACCTACACACCACCTCCTTTCTCTTTGCAGCCTTATTTACCTCAATGAAAAGTGTTTGTTGCTACACTGACGATCCCAGCAGCCCTGGTCTGCGTCAGCGGAAACACACGGTCGTAAATATTCACCGAACCTCTAAAATACACTGCACTGCTGTTGTAGTGCCTGAGCACTGTGCTCGGTAAAAAAAAAAAAAAAAAGTAAAATAAAAAACGCATTGGAAATCATGCCGAAATGACATACGCTTGACCGCATGACAGTCCGAGTGTCGGCAGGATGAATATATGAACTAGGAACAGGTTGTTTGTCAAGTGTCCATATGCACACTCTGGTGTAAAGCCGATCCCTGCAGCCTTCGCCCAAACCCGACGCACTGCAGAACTCCAGATTGGGTCACAGCTTGAGGTAGAGGTCAGGGAAGTCGAAAACCCCGCTACTCCTCTCTCACACACATTCATAATAATATAGATCACATGCAGAGATGCATATTGGGTTTAAAATATAAACAACGTTCCAATAAATGGCTAGAACACGATTTTGGATACACCAGTTTCACGGCTCGGTGGGAACTGATTACCGCAAAGTAGTTAAATTTTTTTTTTTTTGTCTTTGTCTTTATTTGACTGTTATTATATGTTTGTAGATCCTTCTCCATTAATAGCAAGTATTCCTTGATACCACACGGACAATTCCTTCAGGTGATACCTTTATCCTGCCAATATTTCTTTTTCTTTTTTCTTATCTATTCATCTATTTCCAACTGCAGCACCTCTTACTTAGTGTGTGTATATATATACACACACTAAGTATATATATATATATATATATATATATATACCGTTTAAATAATAATAATAATAATAATAATAATAATAATAATAATAATAGCTATTAACAAAAATAATAGTAAAACTAAATTGAGGAGAAAAAATAGATAGATAGATATTTTTTTTATTCAATTCCACCCATATATCCATTCATTTTTTAATTATTGGGTTATCCTTTATTATTATTATTATTATTATTATTATTATTGTATCCTGTGTAGGGTCGTGGGGGCCTGGAACATATGCCAGGGAACTCCAGGCACAAGGTCAGGGACACCATGAAGAGGAGGGCCAACCCACTGAAGGGAGAAAACACACACACACACACACACACACACACACACACACACACACACACACACACACACACACACACTATGGGCAATCAGCCTCCAACACAATAGGTGTTGGATCAGTGCCAACTCTAGCCAATATATAAGCCAATTTATTTAAAAAATATATATAAGAAAACAAATTATTATTATTATTATTATTATTATTATTATTATTATTATTAGTATGCATCCACTTATAGATTCTCCTCATTGCCATTAATAACTAATACATACAGTGACCTGGAGACAGACAATGAGAAGGGCATTAGCCATCGATTCGGTTTTACTATCTATTACCATAATAGCCATGAGCAAGTGCTAGGAGGGAGCTGTGTCATAGAGTATAGAAAAAAAAAAAGAGATGTAAGAGACAGCGACATGGAAATGTTTACACAATGTACAGCAGATTGTAAAGAATATCCTGTCACATGACACTTAATTTAATATAACTGCAATGCTTTAACAAAGTATTACAATACAGTTTCCATACTGTATTAAAAAGCATGAAAACTCATATTCTTACGGTATAACAGTCATTTTTAGGATGAGAATTGCTGTAACTACTGCAGGAAAAGAAATAAATAAAAAAAATCCCTGAGACTGAAACCGACTTTTAGTAAATGCTTTATGTACAAGAGATTTCCAGAAAAAAAAGTGTTTTTTTTTTTTGTTTTGTTTTTTTATAGAAGTCTCTTACTGTAGAAGCTGCTGTTATATGCTGCCAGAAGTTGAAGTGACTGTTGTCACTTCAGTGAATGCTGTTCGAAGTTTCCCACTCGCTCTTCCATCGATGCTTTAGTGACAATAGAGAGAGTATTTTCTCTAATGTGCTGTTCTTTTGCTTATTTTGTCCCCATGTCTGCAGCTATAATTTGTTTGGGTGCACTTTTCAGTTTTTTTTTTTTTTTTTTTTCTCTTCCCAACTTTCTCCTAACAAAAGGCAAATTGACGCTTGCAATTCTCTGTGGGTCCTGCATGAGCTGTGCCGAGTTTTCAGTAAATCAAAATGATAAAGATGATACTTTATGATGGTCTGATGAAGCCAGGATGTCAGAGCTTTTCTGTGAGCATCCACTTTATATAGTTATATACTTCATATACAATGAACGTTATATTTAGTTAAGCGAGACAATAATTACCTGTGTGGAAGATTAGAAGTGAAAATACATGATATTGTTTTTACTGTGTCCAACACTAACGTCAAAGCACATGGCATTTTATTTCAAACCATAAATATTAACATGGAGTTTGTTAATACAAATCGTGTCTTGTTTTCTTGGAAGGCTTTCCACTAGATTTTGAAGCACGTCTGTGTTGATTTGTCTTCTTTCACACATTCTAAAAGAGCATTGGTCAGCTTAGGCACTGAGGTGATGTTGACGAGGCAACTTTCTCTCCAACCTTAACGTAACGTCAAGTCTTCATTGAGCATCAAGTCTTCATTGAGCTGGCTTTGTGGATCACAGGGGCAATGCCATACTAGATCATGCCGGTATAGTGAAGTCCTTATGACACAAAATAGGAAAGCATTCTTTAAAAAGTACAGTTACAACTTTCATGAAACAGTTTTCGTGAGGCACACATATACAGCTATCCGCATATCTTTGAACATCTAGTGTATAATATCGTTCAGAAATACACTGGACGTTGCAGACTAACAAAATCATATGCCAGTCTGAAAAGTAAACAGTTGCATGAGAGCATAGATGAAGACTGCGCTGAAAGCACACCTCCTTTCACCCGTCTCACTTTAGCAGTTGTTTTTTAGGTGCTGACAATAGTAAGATAGAATAGTTTCTGGAAAGGCACATTATAAATGTAAGAGAAAAGAGAGTAAAATCTTTGATATAAGACCTTTTGGAGGAATTTGTAAAGAGCTTGGCGCCAACATTTTGAACCACCTGTAAATGATCCAGGGAGGTCTTGCTAGAGAGGGTGAAATAAATGTGTGAATAATCATCTCCAGTTCTGTCTGGGACAGAATGTGCCTGAGCTTAGCGATGTAAAAATAGGAATTAACAAAGCAGTTTAAACACCGGTCAAGACTCAAAGCCTGGTCCATGTAGACAGTTGAATTACAGAGAGTAGGAATAGAAAATGAAAGATAGCCAAGACCCTCTCTCACCAGCTGAGACAGAAAGCTTGCATTCGGATTTGTCTGGATACAAGTGTTAAAAAAAATAGTTTTTACAGTGCTAAAGTATTTTCATTTTAAGTACAGTACTTAACTATTTGTTTTATATTATGGGGCTTAAAAGAAAAATTCAATTGAATTTTGTAGAATAAGTATGATAAGATATATATCTTTATACTGACTTACTATCTGCCCAAAAGGAAACGTGTATAGAACAAAGAAAATCGGTCCCAAGACCGAACCCTGAGGGACACCAATTAGGCAAGACAGTAGGCTACAAAGTAGGCACGACAGTGTTTAAGTTGAAATGAAACATGGATTTGAGAGGGTACTGTAATACTCCTGTCAGAGAGGTAAGACAAGGACCATTTCAGGGCTGATCCATAGATACCAACCCACTGTCAGAGTCTCTCTAAAATCAGTGAGAATCACTACCCTAAAACCATGATCTTCCGGGATGACAACCCACGACTTTGTGAATGTTTAGCAATACATAGAAAATATTGTAAAAGTGGCAACTGAGCTTTACTGTCAAGCTGCTGTCACTCATCTCATTCTCCAGACCCATCGCGACACTTAAACACTCATTATGGGCTCTTATTTTTTTTAAAAAAAAAATTCAAAATCAACTGCAAGAAATAAATCTCTCAGTTTCTTCTCATTATCATTCAGTGATATTAGAGGTTTTGATGTTTTAAATAAGTCCTTAAGGAACGTTTAATTCATTAATGTGTCATCTTCACAGCATGTCTGGAATGAATTTAGTGTGAGCTTGTCCATCTTGGGAACAGGACTGCCTGCTCACAACCCAAGCCACACATGCATCATTAACACTTTATAAAATAATCACAAGATCAGCACTATGGCGTTGTGGGACGCTGGAAGTTAATTCTGGGTGTAATAACAAGGCTGCCTCACAATAACCCAGTCAATTTCAGTGGTTGTGATTTAGTTAATTATGAACTAAAATCTCATTTATGTCTTATTAGTCTCGCCCTCAAACATACCACCCACAGAACATCTGATGTACCTCCATGTCCAGTTTAATAGGAACACTTGTACTCATGGATATTTAAGTGCGTTGTGTAAAGCATTATCTTTATGATCTTAATTGCGGCATGGATGTTGGTGTCAGATGGGCTAATCTGATTGGTCCAAACAGCGTTAAAATTGTTTACATATACATGTATGTCGAGATCACACGGAATGGTGAGGGGGGAAAACATTGCCTGAGGGATTAGTTCTGTGGATGGAAATATCTTTAAGAGAGGGAAGAGAAAAGTGAGTTTTTTTCAACCACGGTGAACAGAAAAGCATCTCAGCATGCACAAAACATCAAACTTTTGAGTTACACCTGCAGAAAACCTCGTCTGGTTCTATACGTCAACCAAGAACAGGAACTTGTAGCTGTCAGGGAAATTTGTTCATGCAAACTTATCGAGAAGACACAGATATCACACTTTCCCCCCCATTATGATATTTGGTGTGAAATTTAACTGAAGCTCTTGACTTGTACTGTATTTGCATGATTGCATGTTTTGTTTTGCTGCCACAAAGCTGATTGGCTTTTTGGATAACTACATAAATGAGCAGGTGCAGGGGTGCACCTATTAAAGTGGAGAGTAAGTCTATGTTCTGCATCTCATTTGTCAGCAAATCAGGTGCTTTAGTTGTGTACGGTATCTGTTATAAAGTGTGTGTGGTGATGAACGACCATTAGTATTGGTTCTACTGGTACAGTACAGCTTTCTTACAGTATTTCTCATTTACTTATTTAAAACATGTCAGCTTAACAACTAGGTGATTTGGGGAGATTTGAACCTTTCGCCCAGTATGGTGCAAAATACAGGGCCGTATTTGTTTGTCTCATGATTTTATTTATTTCCTCCCCCCCTCCGGGATACTCATTGTTTTAAAAGTAGTGTATTTTTGCATTTTTGTCTTCCTCACAGTACAGCATGTCCATTAGAATGGTCTGCATGTTTGATTATCCCCGTCCCACTGAAAGGCTTATATAGTTACCCTAAAATTTTGAGCTGTACTTAGTTTTCAAACTCTTTAGATCCCTAGTGTCTTTATGTGAGCTAAGATTTTTTTTCCTCATGACCTTTACCCTTGCTGTGGCTTTATGATATGGATTTCCCTGTTTACTCCATCTGCTTATGTTTTGACCCATGTGAGCAAGAAATGTGAGCAGATTCATGAAAGGTTAAAGAAGTCCCTGTGGATGCCGAAGGATCCTGTAGCATGCCCTCTCTCCAATCCTCTGAGAGGACTCTCTCATTCTCTCTCTCTCTCTCTCTCTCTCTCTCTGCATGAACTGTAATCTACCTTTTACTATAGAATACAATGAGACTCATGATTTTCTAAAGGGGTTCTGCCTCACTGTTTCTACTGTTTCTTCTTTCTGAGCTTAGTAAATTCATGTCTGGGCCAAGCAAAGGCACCATTATATCAGTGTTTCCCCATAATAATACAACACCCCCTCCATGCCTACACAACAGGGCATTAAAAAAATCTAATGCTGTCCAATATATTGTAACACTCTGATCTTTAGTAATGTGGCACTTTCTTTTTTGTTGTGGTAGATCACAAATGTAAAAATTTTCAAACATTTTAGCCTCTTGCCACTGTGACTGACAAATCTTCCAGGGGAAACCATGTATGGTCTTGTGACTTACTGAGAATCACAAATGTTGGCTAAGGATGGCATTTTGGAACAAGAGGTTTTTAGAGATAGTCTGCCCTGGATCAACCCAGCAGTGGTTTTGACTCAAGGCTAGCTTTGCACTATGTGTGATGGATCACAAACCTTTGGCCACAGTTACGCAAGTACCTTGGCTATAGTCATACTGGAACAACTCTTCTTGATCAATCAGTATCTGTGCTCATATAGATAATATTTCTTCCACTATTAAACAGGAAAATAGGAAACAGTGCTTGACTATCTACTTCACTAAAATGTGCAATAATAGACATATAAGTAATAGTAATAACACTGTGGGGGAGGGTGTGTGTACTTAAAATACGTTTGCACAAAGTAATTATGTCATGTCATAAACATGACGTAATTATTGCCATCACATTGTAGAGCACTACGTCCACACAGTCAAACATTCATTTATACCGAGGTGCATACTTCTTCATTACTAATTGACCTGATTGTGCCAATATATGCTGTACAATCAGTTAATGAATGTTCAGTAACAGATTTATCTTGCATAGTTATGGACCAGATCCCAGGAATCCACTGGGCATGAGGTAGCAATCCACCATACAGCACCATACCTGAACTACCAGTCTAAAGTTTGGATGAAGATCCATGGTCTTTCCTGATTATTATTTCTTTCTAGATTTTAAAACAATGCTGAAGGCATCCAAAATGGAGAATGATCTCCTTTAAGCAGTCTCAATTTTGAGACATGTCTGCTAATGTAAAGGCTTTACAGATATGCTCGGTAAAGCCTTCATAACAACTGAGGAGCTGGTTGAGGTTAATTGGTGATTGCTGAGGCTGGGGACTCAAAATGAACTTCTCTTCTGCAGCACAGGTAAGTTTTAGTCTTGCCTTCCTGGGAAGGTCTTCATGAGAGCCAGTTTCATCATGGTGCTTGATGGGTTTTGCAAATGCACTCGACACAATACTGTTCTTGCAAAAACTGTTCAAGAACAGCTGACCTTCATGTCTTAAAATACCACCTAACTGTTGCTGTTGTTACTTAATTACCTAGTACCATATATGTTATTACATAGTTTGGAAATATCCAAAAGATTTTTAAGAATGTAGAGAAATAAATCCAAACTAGAGCGCAAACTTTGCCTGTTCTTTTACATAGATATCCACAGAATCATCCACACCAAAAGGCCACTTTATATTGACTACTGGAATGAAAGATCATGCACACAGTGTTAATCCCCTGTAAGCCCTAAGATCCGAATTGGACCAAGGACCCTCAAGCTGTGAGGCAGCAAGGCTACCCCCTGCACTACCATGCTACCATATATGATATTTAGACATTGAATTTATTCATAATGCATTTTGAATTTATTAAAATGCATTTCTTTGTATGTATTTCTTCTCCTTCAACCTTAAAAGAGAAAGTTTTATTGCTCCATTTCGTTTCAGACTGCTGCGAAATCGAGTGAGGTAACGTAATTCCAGAAGCAACCCACCGGTGGAGGGCAGCTGCCAGTCTCATAACTTCCCGTCGCATTAAGAGTTTCACCGCTGTCAGCAGCCTGAACTCTTGCCAAAGCTCGACCAATCAGCCAAATTGGAGGCTTGTTGGTGTGTAAGTGTGGGAAGTGGGGAGCCGTGTTTTCCATACAGGAGCAGGAGATGCCGGCCGTCATTTTTGAGCAAATGTGCTGAGGCTTGGCAGAATGTGCAGGCAGCAGTAATATTCCTAGCAAGTATGTGAACCGATTCTTTTTACTTGCCTCACAAACGGCATGGATGTTATTAACCATATAAAATATGTTTCAAATGAAATAGGTAATATATAAACTTGTAAGGAGAAAGAGTTCAATACAAATCCAGTAGATTAAAGAATTTAATATGATTTGGTTTTGTACAGGATGTCATAAAAGGTTATGGAATTTCACATAATACAGTGTAATATTGATTCGACCTTGTATAGGTTTGAACATTTTGTATGGCCACAATGGATATTCCTGTAATATGATATCCTTTTTTTTAAACAAAGGCTGTTTGTTCCATTTGCAGTTTTTCCTCGGTAAATGATATTACAGTCCGTGCATGCAGAAACACAACATCTACTATTATATATGGCCAACCTGATATAATCTAATAAGTTGGAGCAAAATTCTGCAAAAAGCATGGCTGACTAAAATGCTAAACTATCACATTATGAAGGTTTACATTCACTTGCTGTATTTCTAAGTTACAACGTTTGGAATGCAATGACATAACATTAAATTCAATAAAATACAATTGTGTAGCTTCCCCTTGTGTTGCAAATACAACTCTGACCCATCAAGGCATGGACTCCGTAAGACTGCTGTGGTATCTGGCACCAATACATTAGGCATGGATCCTTTCAGTTCTTTAAGTTGTGAGGTCTGGCTTCCATGGCTCTGATTTATTTGTCCAGCACATCTCACAGATGCTCGATCAGATCGATTTGCAGCGAGTCAGGGTGTGTTATCTTGCTGAAAGAAGGACACTGGCATTAGGGACTACTTGCCACGAATAGGTGTCACAGTAACAGGCTTCCAAGCTTTCCCAGCAGAACATTGACCTGAGCATCACATTGCCTCCACCGGTTCACCTTCTTTCCATAGTGCATGCTGGTTCCATCTTTTCTCCAGGTAGGCAATACACATCCAGGTGGAAGAAAATTTAATGCAAGAGAAAGCATGATTCATCACACCAGGACAGCTTCGTCCTCTGCTTCATGGTCCAGTTCTGATTCTCATGTGCCCATTGTATGGCCTTTCAGTTGTAGACAGCAAGCTGTGATGCATTGTGTGTTCTGACTGCTTTTTATCAAAGCCAGCGTTCAATTTCTCAGCAATTTCTGCTACAATAGCTCTTGGCGGGTTGAGAACAGATGGGCTAGGAATCGGTCACCATACACCTGTGCCCATGACTCTGATGCCTGAACACCAGTTACTCATCCTTGGAACACTTTGGTTAGGTACTCGCCACTGCATTCAAGGAACACTCCACATGACCTGCTGTTTTGGAGATGCCCTGATCCAGTCAAGACATGACAATTCGCCCTCATAAAAGTGAAACTGAACCTTGACTATTTTTTCCTACTTCCAACACATTGGAACAGTCCCTTCACCTATTGGCAAGGAGATCCCACCTCTTTCAACAAGATATTGATTGTTATTCACGTTACCAACCACTCAGTGGTTCTTTTCTTGTCCTTCTTCTCTTAAATTAGGTAGTGTTTTTTTTTTTTTTAATCCTTGAAATTTAAATAATAGAAAATGAGATGCATGAATGCAGCCTCAAACAACAGATTAATCAAGGCTTCTTTTAAGGACACACAAGTGACCTTGGGCTGCTGTGTTTAAAAGTATTTCTCTCGAATGTATTCACAGGTCAAAGTTCACCTAAACTTTGCTGTCTAGCAATAATCAAAAACAACATGCAAATGAATGTAATTTAAATGCATTTAAATTAAAGTGAATGGAACTCTGTGACAAAATGATCATGCTTCAGCCTCTTAGAGGTACAGTATGCTTAAATTAAAATCATTTGAACAGTTGGTTTCGGACCATTTCTGGCATCTATATGAACAATAAGGTTTAGAAGCCATGGAGTAAACATCACATTAAAGTATATTCAAATCACAACCAAACAAAACATTTCAATTTCCTGTTTGAAAAAACAAACAAGAAACATTTGTTTATCAATGGAGATTCCTTTCCTTGAAATTCTTCAGTCCAGAGCTGTTTGTGCTTTGCAGTTATATAAACTTTGCCTTAATGATAATTTTAGCTATCTGACCAATGTTTTAGCTACAGTACCTAATGTCATATCCACTCATCCATTTAGGACACTCTGTAGTTGGACTAGGGACCATGGAGGCCAAGGGTGATTACCATTGCATCTATTCTCATTTGTGGAACCTCTGGTCAACATGCACACGCATTCACATACTACGGACAATTTGGGAACGCCAGCTAGTCTAATCTGCATGTCTTTGGACTGTGGGAGGAAACCAGAATACTTGGAGGAAACCCAACAAACACGGGGAGAACATGCAAACACCATGCACACAGACCCCAAAGCAGAAATCAAACCTGGACCCTGGAGGTAAAAAACAAAACAAAACAAAAACAACTAAGCATTAACCATGACCAAACATTTAAAGTTAAAGTTTAAAAAAATAAAGTTAATAAAAACAATAATAATGAATGATTATTACTGTAATCAGTAATAAATGAGTATTGTTTAACTAAAATGAATATTGTTATACATTTAGTCATGCAAATGGTTAAGTGAGCCAATAAAACTAGTCACATAAGCAACAAAATCTACACACATAAAGGGTACCAATCTTTACTGTTATGTACACACTTAACTTTTGTTTTGATTGTAAAAATTGTACAATATGACCTATTTTTACTTGGAGTAAAGCTTTAACAGGTGAATCTACCACATTTAGCATTATAATTTAAACTGTTCAGCGCTCAGAAACTTGTTTCCATCCCTTCCCCTTATCTCAGAGAATTAAAGTGTTTTGAACATAAAATCTTCACACAACACTTTTTTTTTTAAATATACATTTGAAAACCACATGTTGATATCACAAGCATGACTTCTCATTCAACATGTGTTTGACTTTCCACTCTTGACATTGTGAAGGTATACTCTGTAGTTCCTCTATAATTATGTACAGTATGAGTTGTTTTAAAGCATGTGGTGCTGCAGGGGCACTAACCTTTAACAGTTTATCAGCAGCTTCATGAGCAAAAAAAATATATATATATATATAAAAAATGACGATGCATCAAAAATACAGCAATTAACGAGAAACCCACACTCCTGATCACCCCCAGTGAGTGTCTTGGTAGATCTTTAAAACTCAAGACTCCTTTAAGACGTCGTTACTGTAGGTCATCTTGATGAAAATAAGATATTACTAATATTTACTCCTTAAAGACGCCCTAAAGACTTCAAATTAGTCCTGAAGACCTCTGGAGTCTTAAGGCACCCTGAACACATTCACAATAGGTCTCTAGTGTACTGTATATGGTCTTTAAGATGTCCTGCCGTCTTATCAGTTTCGACTGTGTCAGTTCAGGGTTTAATCATGTGTGTTGGATGTCAATTCTATGTTAATAGAAGCTTCTTATGTAATATTAAAGAACATACTGAAGTACTAAGAATCGAAGAATCTTCATATCTAAGCATTTTTGAAGAGTTTTTAATGAAAGTTTATTGAATTTTTATTTTTAAAACAATACGATATATATATATCTTTTTTTTTAATGTGATTCAGCAAGTAATAATGAACACACACACACACACACACACACACACACACACACACAAGCAAAAATATATTTCACAATCTAAAACTCTGGACCAACTTTACTTTTACAGTGATCACAGTATGCATGTTCCATACAATTGTTTTGACAACCTTCTGCAATCCATCATACAACAAGGGTTTGTTTATTATCTAGAGTTTGTTCTTTTTTGGCCAAGATCTTGTATTGATAACGAGTGAGCCGAACCACAAGTCTTCTCCAGAACATGTGAAAAGCTACCCCACTGTATCAGTCAGGGTTAAAGTAATTGTTGCCAGCTGAAACATATTAATCACTGTATTAATTATCTAATCAAAGTCTGATTAGATACGTTGCAAGTTGCTTATTTAAATACCAAGACCATGAGCTGGAAAAAGTGGTTACTGAAGATAAATGAAGGACCAAATTAAATATATGGAGGTCTTGGTTATACATATTAGCGTAAGTACCTGTCGTTGGTAGGAAAGGGGTTTATCGAAGTAGTTAAAAGATTAAAGATAAAAATAAGATGATTAGCTTTAATGTAATCTTTCATCACCAACCTAACCCTAACCCACTCCCTGTTCAGTAATCGGAGGGTGAATCACAGATGAGAAATCGAAAAAGTGCGTAGGATTGACATGAAGTTTTGTCTTAAAATGACTCCCGCGCGTTAAAATTCACTTATACCAATTCAGCACTGATAATTTAGCGAAAGTGAAAATATGAACTAATCCCAGTAAAGATATTGAGTTTAGCTTTTCTAATTAATATCTATTGGAGCAGGTGTTTGTTTACATTGAGCAAGTACCGCATTAGAAGCTTATTTGAAAGTAAATTATTAAATCTGCCACATAACGTCTCATTTCTACTCAATATTTTGATTTCAATTATGGCACAGGTTTAACTTCAGGCAAATACCTAAGTACCGCTAAAGTAAATTCTGTCCATCCAGTTTTGTGTGATTTTGTGAAAAATTTGGCTTGGCGGACAGACAGACACGCATACAAAACAAAAAAATTTTCGGGGTCCTTCAAAAGTATGGAATGTGAACATATCACTAAAAGAGTGAGTTCTGACAAATGTACAAACAAAACCTTTCTTTTATTTACATTAAGTCCTCAACATACAAACTAATTCCATTCTGAGAGTTTGTTCATAAGTCCAATTTGTTCGTAAATCTAACCAACACTGTCTGGGCACTAGGATACTAACCAAGTTGGCTATGCACAGTATAAAACTAACATGTACCATGATCTTGTCTTTGTTTTTTAGAAATTCATGTTAAAATGTACAAAAGATTTACTCATGAACCTCGGATCCAAGCAACAATATTGGCATCGTCTATACCACTTTATCCTGTATTCATGGTCGCTACTGGACTTGCAGCCTATCCCAAGAGAGTTAGGGAACGCAGCGTTGCACATCCTGGAAGGGGTGCCAAACCAATGCCGATATACAAGGTGGGTGAAAAATAACTAGGCATTACCAATTGGTAATAAAGTACATATTTCTAATAAAAAAAATATTGAAACAAATTGTACATGTACGTTGTTACATAGGAAAATGAAAGCAAATCTTTAAATGTCAAAATAGGAACCGCTGCCGTCAAACAGTTTCCTCAAACAGCTGGGAATCGAATGCGATGTCTTTTGAAGGAAGCTCTTAACCTGAATCTGTGCCTCCAAGTCCTCCGGTGTGTCCTCCAGCATTTCCCAGGACGCTTCTCCGGGCAAACAGTACCTCAAGAATGGCCCCAAAGAAGTCCAAGATCTTACTCCATTTGTCTTGTGAGGAGGTGTACAAGACAACGCCTCACACACTGGAGGACATGGAGGCATCACCTGTACATGCACAATGTGTTTCAATAAATTTGAGAAATATGGACTTTATTAACATTTTTTGAATGCCTGGTTACTTTTCACCCACCCTGTATATATATANTTTTTTTGTCTCAGAATGCATCCTGGTAACTAGCCGAGAGTTTTTTTTTTTTTTCGCTTTTTTTTATTTCTACCTCATGCATATAATTATTGTTTTATTTTATTTTATTTTTTATGGCGTAGAGAATTGGCAGGTGCTTGCAGTGTTAGCCTGCTGTATATCGTGTCCTTAACGGTTGGCCAGAAGAGGGCATTCAGATTCTGCCTGACAAAGTTCCCGGAGCCGCATCTGCATTTCTGCGCTCGGGAGAAGACGAGAAACAGACGCGCGGAGGATGAAATCCTTCTTTTCCTCAACACCATAAAGTCGTTGCGGGTTTTTTTTTGGATTTTTTTTTTGGTTTGTTTTGTTTCATCCCGAGTGGATCTACAGATCCTGTAGAAATGTGCATGAGATTTTTTTGCTAAGGGATTCTAAGGGATTCGTTTTCATTATTATTATTTTTTATATTTATATCTATCTATATATATATATATATTTTTTTTTTCTTCTATAAATAAATAAATAAATCGACGGTGTCGCTCGTGCTGCCGGTGTTTGCGCAATGTGGCACGACGGACGGATGCTGGAACACTGTGGAATTTAGCTTAAAGTTTTTTTTTCTCTCTCTGTGTGTGTAATAAATAAGACTGATCACTCGGATGTGGAAATCTTTTGCGCCTGAGGATCAATGGCGTGTCTTTTTTTTTTTCTCGTCTTTCTTTCTTCCCGCGGACCTTTGATGGAGACTCGGTGTATTATTTAATGTGACGCTTGCGCTGCTTCTTTTTTTTTTTCCTCCTTTTCCCGGAGCCGCTCTACGACATGCTGCATGGTCACGACGGGGGAACCGACACACGCGGATACCGGGGATCTTCGACGCGCTCGTGCTGCGGCGGAGCTCTGATTGCGTCGCGGAACCGGCGGCGGTGGTGGTGGTGCTGGTGGCTGCCTCTGCTGCTGCTACTGCTGCTGAGCGCGACGGCTCCGGTTTGCGGGATCGGCGAGACGCATGCCATGCGGATGATCCGGGACGCAGGACGCATCATATGAGACACCAGTACCGACTGCTGACACCGATGAGTAAGTTTGCGTTCAGACGCAAAGCGATTCGAGTTGCGTGCGCTTTTTCATTATTATTATTATTATTATTATTATTATTTCTGTTGCGTTCTGCACATCTCGTCATGTCTGTTTAAAAAAAAAAATCGATTTTGGTACATTATATATACGTGGCCTCGTTTTTCTTTCACCATTCAGTACCAAAATCTTGCCAAGGATTTGCACAAGGGTTACGGGATTATGGCACCGGGACAACCTGACGGAGCGCGAGCGCGCATGATGGAACGACCGGGATGTTTCGCGCTTCCATTTGTTTCTTAATTTGATATTCGGTGCACCCTTGTGTGTAGGTGGACTGTGTGTACGATATATATATATA
>QMIH01000090.1:231357-243857 GCA_003987875.1 Clarias batrachus
ACTCAAGTGTATGCAGAACCCGATGTAGGAAGATATATAAACGTGTTGCTCTACTCCAAAAAAAAAGAAGAAGAAAAAAAAAAAAAAAATCAATGTGTGAGGGATGGTGCTCGTGTGCGGGATGGCAAGTCAACACTGAGGATGCTATTGTGCAACATGTGCAACAGAATTCAGCCAGCTATGCTTGTGGTTGAATAGCTCGCTTATGCTACTTTTCAATTCTGGATTATTGCCATGTGATGATGATGATGATGATCGGTTCGATGACTGACCCTGATACCCACAGTGATCAAGATTTTAGTCCTCGCAGCTCCTTGTAATCCGTTCAGATTCTTATGCTTTATATGTAGAGGAGCTTTCTATGTATCCTTCACAATTAAGCTTTGCTTGTTAAACTTCCTCAAGAAGAAAACGCAGATAATTCGTCTCGATTGACAGAAATAATTATCAAATTTGTTTGATTGTGGTTTTATTTGTCTATTTCTAACATACGCCACTATAACGTGTTCCCACTCATGGGGAACTCACGTGTACACCTACTCGTTCATGCAATTATCTAATCAGCCAATATTGTGGCAGCAGTGCCATGCATAAACTCATCCGGATAAGGGAAGGCAGCTTCCGGAAACGTTCATATGTAAAAGAAAAAAGAAAAAAAAAAATGATCCCAGTGCTTTTTAGTCGGGGCCTGGCTGTTGGTGCCAGATGAGTATTTGTACTGAGTGTTTATGTAACAGCTGATCGACTTGCGAGTTTCACCCACAACAGTGTCTAGAGTTTGCTTTGAATGTACTGTTTGAGCTACTGTAGAGTGCAATAATGAATAAACGTCCAGTGAGCATCGGTTTTGTGGATGAAAATGCTTAGATGGTACGCCTATAGAGGTCAATGGAGAATGCCAAGACTGGACAGAAATGCTACAGTACACCACTCTGTGCAATTGTAGTGAGCTGAAAAGCATCTCAGAACAAACAACATGTCAAACCTTGAGGCAAATGAGCTACAACAGCAGAAAATTAAGGGGGGTTCGGCAAGAATGGAAAGCTGAGTGGGCACAGGCTCACCCAACCTGGGCAGCTGAAGCCTGGTCTGATGAATCTTGATTTCTGCTGAGACACATGAATGTTCCATAGAGTTCAGGCTTTCTTGGCACTTATTGAGCATGTTATTACCAGTCTATTATTGGATTGCATGATGTTATCATGTTGATATGGACAACATGGAAAACCGAAGTTATTTCGAAAGCAAAGCGAGAACCGTACCCAGTATTCGTATACTGTTCCTAATAAAGTAATTCGTGATGGATTCTGTTGTAAACATTATACTGGCACATGCCTGATGTATATTCATTAAATGTAAATAGAAGACCTTTTATCACCCCAATTAAAACTGGTGTTATGATTATGAGCCTGGTTCGGTTATCTTATAGCAATATTATGTAAAGTGGATTTAACCGAAGGCAAACGCATTATGCGGACTAAAATATTTCAAAGTGTCTGCTGAATGGATTCAGAGAGAAATCGGAGGTAAAAACCATCTGCCTAAACATTGTTGCAGCCCGAGTACGCTCCTTCACAGCAACTGTATTCCCTAATGGCCCTGGCCTCTTTTAGCAGGATAATGTGCCCTGACCCAGAGCAAACATTGGTGCAGGAAGGGTTTGCGGAACATGACAGAGGGTTCAAGGTGTTGACGGTCTCTAAATTCCCCAGATCTAATTCCAATTGTACAACTTATACTGTAGGACATAGAGAATCTGCTGCTGATGTCTTGGTGCCGGATACCACAGAACACCTTTAGAGGTCTTCTGGAGGCCACGCTTTTATGGGGTAGAATAGTTTTGGTGGCACAGGGCAACTCTGCATAAGATTATAATCCTGTGGGAGGCAAATAATATAGAATAACTATTGAGAGGTTTTTACTTCCATGTTGACGCAAGCGAGACGTCAGATATAAATCTTTCACAACAAACAAATTAACATTACCTTACAGTGTTCGTTTATTTAATCCTTAGTAACTGTCTGGCCATGGTTGTAGTGGTGTCACCATGGCACAGTGGTATTGAGGTTAGCATGGCTTGCACCACCAGCGTTGGGGGTTCTAGTCCCACCTCACGTCTATGTTTGTGTTTTTTGGGTTTCCTCTGGTAATCTTGTTTTCCTCCCACAGTGCAAAGACTTTGAGGGTAGGCTAATTGGCGATTCCATAGTGTGTCAGTGAGTGTGTGCATGCAAGTGTGCCCTGTGCTAGATTGGTACCATGTACAAGGTGTAGCCCGTCTCGTGCGTTGAGTGCCCTGGGATATGCTGCAGTCTTGCCCATGACCCTTTGTACAGGGCAGGCGGGATAGAGAATGGGGTGAAAGAGTTTTTTGATGATATAAGAAATAAAACAAACTGAAATCAGTTTGGGCTACATGTACAGTACGATATTATCACAAAACCGAGGTGCCGATTCAATTTGTTTTGCAATTCTAACTAATTAGCTCCTACAAAGTATTGCAATACGTAACTAAACCGTTTTTTTATCATCTCTATTATTTACGAACTGGAGAGATGTAGATGTTGTTAAGGCACAGTCAGCACAGCAGTCAGCGGCGGAATTCACACTCCCTTTTCGGATCTAAATCTTAATACAGATACAGGTATGAAGGTTAGAGTAAATAGTGATGTGTTATACTCCTTCTGTACCACATCATGTAAGAATTGGGTTAATATTTGGCATTAAGCTATAATTATTAAAAACATTGAATACTGTTACTGTTTCATAGGGGGCAGTACTGTGTATGGAAATGTATGGGTACTGTACATTTTATTTTAAGCAGTAACTCTAATTACTGGTCATGGCATAAATGACTGCAGACATTACGCCTGGGAATAATCTGATTTTCTCTAGGCATACACCCCAGTTCAGGGCTAATTGCATAATGAAGCACAGTGTCACAAGGATGTGGTGATCCATCCATTTTTACCTATTCACATTTAAAATTAATTGATATAATAAACTGAAGCAACCGAGGGCATGGATTAATACTTTAGCTTAATTCAATTCACTGGGTCCAAGAGCCGATCTCAGATCAATTCAAGATCCTGAAACTGAAAATGGATGGAGACGTAATATCTTCTAATGCAAGTGAATCTTAAAACCAAAAGTTTGTGCTGCTTATGAAATTCAGATAAACAATGTTGAATCAGTTTTATTGTTTGATTGTGGCATATCTTATGTAATAGCAAGAATTAAATGTCTCATCTGTGTATGATAGCAGTTCAGTTGCTATCAAGTAAAAGGTTCAAAGGCTGCAAGTGTGGCAACAGAAGGTCCAGGCAAATGTGCAGTAACTGATTTGCTAGCCTGCCACTCATTTAAGTACTAATTGTGGTCTAATAGAGTGGCTCTGGGTTGTCTTAAAACCACTCTTGCTTCAAGCAGCAGTGAGTTAAAGTCCAGTTGTGTTGCATGAATGGTTGGTTCTTGTACAACTTTTGACATAATTTGAGGTGAAAAATAAACAAAATGGGCTTTGACAGGATTAACCTAACCACTCAGCATTCTTAATTAGATCCAATATTTCCAATGAATGAAACAAATCATATGTCCAAGAGAGAAAGACAATGACTTACCTCCTTTTTCTTTACCTTTGCTTTCTTTCAGGCTTTGCCATGCGACGGCGATGGTTTGTGGTGCTGCTGGTGCAGGCATGGCTCTCTGCAAGTTTTTCTAACGGCGAGCGGCCATGCCCACGGAGCTGCCGCTGCGATGGCAAGATTGTTTACTGCGAGTCAAGTGCATTCCGCGACGTGCCAAAAAACCTGTCTGGTGGCTGTCAGGGCTTGTCTCTGCGCTACAACAGCTTGGCGAGCTTGCGCGCTGGCCAGTTTGTCGGCCTTAACCAGCTCATTTGGCTCTATCTTGACCACAACTACATTGCAACCGTGGACGCTCGTGCCTTTCAAGGAATACGGAGGCTCAAAGAGCTAATCCTGAGCTCCAACAAAATTACGCTCTTACATAATACCACATTCCACCTGGTACCAAATCTGAGGAATCTCGACCTGTCCTACAACAAACTGCAGGCCCTACAGCCAGGTCAGTTCCAAGGACTCCGCAAACTCATCAGTTTGCACATGCGCTCCAACTCCTTAAAGAACCTACCATCTCGCCTCTTTCAGGATTGCCGCAACCTCGAATTTCTCGATCTTGGCTACAATCGCCTGCGCAGCATCACACGTAATGCGATGTCAGGGCTTGTGAAACTGACGGAACTCCATCTCGAGCATAACCAGTTCTCCAAAATCAACTTCTCCAACTTCCCCCGGCTTTATAACCTCCGAGCTCTTTACCTGCAGTGGAATCGTATCCGGACCATGAGCGAGGGACTTACATGGACCTGGAGTTCTCTACAGAAGTTGGACCTTTCAGGGAATGACTTACAAGAGCTGGAGTCAGAGGTCTACAAATGCATGCCGAACTTGCAGACACTTAATGTTGATTCCAACAAGCTGGTTAACGTCTCCCAGGAAGTCGTCTCAGCTTGGATATCCCTGAGCATGATCAGCCTAGCTGGAAACATGTGGGACTGTGGACCTGCGGTCTGCCCCCTGGTAGCTTGGCTGAAAAACTTTCAGGGGAACAAGGAGACTCCCATGATTTGTGCCTCGCCCAAAGAGGCTCAAGGTGAAAAAGTCTTGGATGCTGTCGAGACAAGTGGTGTGTGCAAGGTCAGTCATGTCACTCCCTCATTTGCCAGTTCTACAACTACGCTTTCTGGTGCCCCTGCTCTGAATGCAGCCCTTCCCTTTGCGCCCACCCTTCATTCGGGAGGTAGCAGAAGGGGTCAGGGCACATCCTTGCAACAGCCCACTCCGTCAAGGCCACCACAATCTGATGTCTCTCAACCCGAGCAAGATTTTGAGCCAGTGTCCTTCCACAAGATAGTGGCAGGGAGCGTTGCACTATTTTTATCCGTTGCTATGATCCTCCTTGTGATTTACGTCTCATGGAAGCGCTATCCGAGCAGCGTCAAGCAGCTGCAGGAAAACACTTCAGCTGCCCGCAAACGTCGGAAAAAGTCTAGGGAGACTGAACGTACACTCAGCACCCCCTTGCAGGAGTACTATGTGGACTACAAACCTTCAAGCTCTGAGGCCACGGATGTTCTGGTCAATGGAACAGGGCCATGCACATACTCCATATCCAGTTCCAGAGAATGCGAGGTATGACTCTACACTTCTTGCTAATTCTGTAACCGAAACCTTCCCACTATTTGGCAATGAGAAAAGAGCTCAGTGTAAATTGCTTTTAGAAAAATGGTGCTGTGATTTTGGTTTTGTCATTTTGTCGATTCGATGTTGGCGGCTAGAAATATTTATACGAGTGGGATGTCAAATACTTTTAAGGCTACTTGGCTTGGACTGTTTTATATTGATTTCCGGCAAATGTGTGCATTTTGATTTCAGTATGCTAAAGAATGTGATTTGTTGTATTTGTTTAGAGTCATTTTGAAAAGTACTGCTGTATTTGCAATAAATATATGCTGTCCCATCAGCAAATGTGGTCACATGCATGAGCCATGATTTTTTTATTTTATGAGTTAGGACAGACTTTTTACTTGTGCTGAAAAAAAAAAAAAAATTGATACAGTGTCCACAGAGTGTTAAATAGCAATGCTTTCCTCATGCTAGAAATCAAAAAGTCATCCAATGCTTAGATGCATTTGATTGCTTTGGGCAATTTTTACATAGTTTTTTGTTTACAGTATATTTCTAGTATGTAGTCAAAATAGAAGACAAGATCTTATTTTTTCCAGAAATGCTAATAATCTTAATTATACATGAAGCTGTTGATTTGTGTGAAACATTATTCCTTATGTCATTACGGTCAGCTTTACTCTGGACCCTTTTTTTTCCAAATTTTGCTCTTTCACAAAATGCAGTCATATCATAAAATGAGTTTTTGGTCCAAGATTGAAAGGATTGACTTTGCTAGTGCAATAGCGACTAAAGACAGCAAGCAACAACAAGAATTCTTTCATTAAAGTCTCAAAGTGCATATGGAGCTATACCATGGAGGTTTTGACCAAAAAATGTTGCTGCCTGATGATGTACGCAGAATGTGTGAATTTTAGAGGTTTTTTTCTCATACAAGATTGGCCAGAGAATAGAAGTTTTGAATGTAAGCGCTAAATGTCTTTAGTTTTTTTTTTTTTTTTTCCAGGATTTATTCATTAGCTCAAAGAGAGCCAGTTGGCTTTGAGAGCCGACAAGAACAAACACCAGTATGCAGAATTGCACACTGTAGCGTAAAGTTGTCCATGACACTACAGTCATTACTAAGTAGCTAATCAGAGCGGAAAGGTTTTTCGTTGTACTCACGTTCTACCGCCGTGACAAAAAACAAGTGCCACCTTGTGGCGTTATTTGGTATTACTGTTTAGCCTCATTTCTTAACAACTGATTGTTACAGTATATTAGATTTTCTTTTTAAATAAAGGGAGGGATCTTGTTGGCACGGCAGCCTGTCGTGCCTGTACTGGTACATGGCAAACACTGTCTGTGATTGCTAAGTCTAAAATTTGCAACGGTGTTATTAATTATTGAAATAACCAATTCTGGTATCATGTAACCATTCATAACGAGTAATGCGTATGAACTTCAAACACTCAGCTCTGATGAAAGCGTGTCTTTTTTACACAAAAAGAGCCCTGCTTTTGTATGTGCTTCACTTACTAGTGGCTCTTTTTGCCTGTTTGATCGGTTTTTAATAAGGGTGCTAGGCTGCCAATGTAGCACTTGCGTTACCAGAAACGACGGTGCTTTCCTGTCTTTTTTTTTTATTTTATTTTATTATTATTTTTAACTTTAACGAGCTTCCTGAAGCAACATGAGCCCTCTGTAACAGGATCATCCTGCCCTCTCGTTTTCAGCAGCTTTAAAGCTGTTGTTGTTTCCTTCCTGTTGTTGAGGTTTCTTTGTATGAACACTCTCCTTAGAAAGGGTTAAAGAAAATCAGATTTTAAAGCTCGATTCTGAATGCACAATGCTTTATCTAATGAGTTGTTGTTGTTTTTTTTTTGTTTGTTTTTTTGATGGTTATATCTTTGGTGATGGCATATTTCTGTATTCAACTGCCCTAGCGGTGACTCCTCCCTCCTCCTGGGTCTTGGAGACCTGTCAGCTCCTCACTGGGATGTTAGCATTAGCGGTAGCCAATCCTTCTGGCAGTGCCGTGACAGAGACACTGGGACACATGACTTGATCTGGAACCTGAGTAGTGCAGGGGGATAAGGTGATGGACTGATAGACACGGTGAGAGATGGCTAAACAGGTAGGAGAAGAGGACTGACAGAAAGGGGAAGATGGTCAAGGCCACAGAGAGCTCGCAGGAATACTGAACGGCTTCGGGAAAAAACCTCCCGTCTTAGTCACTAATCAAAAAAACGATTTTCTTTTCGGAGGGCTCAGCAGTGTGTGCTAGACTCCCGCAGATTAGGCTCATTTGCTTTGTGACTGATTCATCTAGACGTTCTTCGTAGCAGGTCTCCACTTCTTGTTTGTGTTCCTTCTCGGAGTATCCTCAGGGCGTTCATCTAGCAAGTTAGCTACGTAAATGAGCTTCATGAGATGCAAGGCTTCATTATCTAGTCAATTTTAACCACAGATTGGTTTTTAACCATGTCCTGCATATATATATATATATATATATATATATATATATATACAAAGAATGCTTCAAGGTAAAAGTTCTCAAAACTTTTATCCAATTTTGTTACGGGACAGTAAATGTACTCATGGAAGTGTCTACATGAATGATGATGCCTATAATAATAATAATAATATAATAATACCTTAGAATTTGTGCAAATCCTATTTAAAATACGTTGAGGATATATAGTGCTGACCAGAATTATTGGCACCCTTTGAACAAATATGGAAGGGAAGTTATAAGTGGTTATGTGCCAGATTACGTCACACCATCTAGAGCTTTTTTTGGGGGCGTGGTTATACGCATCACGCAACAAAGCCGATCAATGCAATAGTTTTACTGTGTATAGTCAGAGTAAGTGGAGGACAGAAAAACAGAAATGAAAGCGTGACACTCCATGAAAAAAGGCAAGTGGATTATGAAAGAAGTCCATCTTGGAGTAAACAAGATACCAACCTTACAAAATTCTATTTTTTTGGATTAGACAGAGAGTTCTGCCGTACAGAAAGACAGACAGACCTGTACATGAGCATCAACCTGAAATAATAATAATATCACTGATTACATTAAAGATCAGCAGATTATTTTTAGCTTTAAATTATTTCAATTATTTCTACAAATCCTTCATCAACGACATGTACCAGGCTAGTGCGCCCGATGAACTAAAAATGTGGACAGTATATATTTATTATTTGAAATATTAAAATTAGAAACTGATATTTTTTATCCCCGTCCCTAATTGTCATGAAGGTGCCAACAATTGAAAAATCCTTTTCCACTATAAATATGATTACATGTCCAGATGTGCGCTGGTGTTTACGCCATGCTATCGCAGCAGCATGAAATGAGTCTCGCGGTCTATCTGCGTAAATCAAACCTAATCACCCGATTGTTTAACCCCCGAATCGGTCATCATTTAACGGGGGACATTTTTTGTGCATCCGTTCCTATTCTGTCTGTGAGTGTGAACTGTTTACCGCGTCCCCTCTCCATCTCCTGCGGCGGACATGATGTGGTTCGGCTGCTCCGTGGTGCCGCAGACTCGAAGTCACCCGATGATTGATGAGTCCTGTTCTTTCTCCTGTGACTTGGTATTCTGCTCACACCTGACTTGCGGGTCTTTTCACATCACACTAACGAGCTAGATTCAAACATACGTTTCGGCTTGCTTTCGGCTTTTGTCTTGGAAACGCGCGTTCTCTTGACGCATTTCTACCCTCGGCGTCTTATCACAAGTGACAAGAAAAGGCAGATAAAGAGTGTTTAGGGAGAGAGAGAGTGTGTGTGTGTGTGTGCGAGAGAGAGAGAGAGAGAGAGAGAGCTTCCTCTGCCTTAACCTTGAGACAAGCTCACTTGGCAAAACAGGTGCTTCAGTAAAACTTGAACATCTTTTGTTGTTAAATCACAATGTGGACTGATTTGAAAAGCAAAGCAATAAAGATGTCCTTATCGATGGAACTGACAATGTCCACGGTTAGGATTTATGGCCCCATGATTTTCACAAAGCTGCTCCGGGACCAGTAATGAGGTGTTTGTCGTCCGATAGCCCTTGCAACAGGGCGGGCTTGAGTTTGGTCTCATCAGCAACTCTACAAGTCTACATGTGGTAAAAGCACAGTGGAAACAGGATAATGAGGCGAGCGTGTCAGAGAGATGAGGGGGGCTAGGCCGTCGCTTGCTGTCATGCAGCTCTACATCTTCACTTCCTCCAGCTGCAGGAGCCTCTGCCTGCTCAGACACTTCACTTTCAAACTTTGAATTGTTGGGAGCATGAATTATGCATGATGAATAGCTGATTAGCCTGCAACTTGATGTGTCAGTGCTTTACCTGTTGCCCCGGTTCGTCAAAATAGTCTGTCGGTGGGTAAAAATGAAGCATCTGCTGAAAATAGCCATAATATATTATAGAAAAGAAAACAAAAATTGAATTGATGCAGCCTATATTTACATGCTTTTTTTTTTCTCTCCCTATATGAAAGAGAATAGAAAAAAAAAAGAAAATTCTATTTTTTTATTCTGATTATCTTTCTATTCTAAAGATCATTCAAAGAACTCATTGGGCTTGAAATATCAAAAATATAAATTGCATATTCTTTTTAATAAAATAAAATAAATAAATAAATAAACAAAGGTTAAAAATTTAAATAAAGGGAAAAAAAAATAACTATTTTAATTGCTGAAACAACTTATTAACGCATTTCAGAATCCGGAATTGTTGGCGACTCTAAAGAGAATGATTTAATTAATCAATCAAAATAAATAAGCCATAATGAATTGGTTGTAAATGATTTCAGCTGAATATAGAATTACATTTCTTAAATATACACATACTGTTGTCGAGCGTCCGATTCCCGTCCCTGTGTGCACGGAGTTCGCATGTTCTCCCCGTGCTGGGTGGGTTTCCTCCAGGTCCTCCGGTTTCCTCCCACACATTTCAAAGACGTGCAGGTTAGGCTAATTGGTGTTCACGAATTGCCCGTAGTGTGTGAGTAAGTGTGTGGGTGTGCCCTGTGATGGATTGGCACCCTGTCCAGGATGTACCCCGCCTTGTGCCCAGAGTTTTCTGGGATCGGCACCAGGCCTCCGTGCTGTAGAGAATGAGGGAGGTTTTCCACAACTTCCGCAAATCTGCAGAAAATAGCAGTAATATCACTCGCTCACTCGCTCATCGTCTGTACAGCTTTATCCTGTATTCAGGGTCGCAGGGGGCCTGGAGCTTATCCCGGGGCACGAGGCGGGGTACACCCTGGACAGGGTGCCAATCTACCGCAGGGCACACACTCACACCGTACACACAGTCACACACTCATTCACACACTACGGCCAATTTGGGAATCCAATTAAGCTGATCGGCAGGTCTTTGGACTGTGGGAGGAAACCGGAGGAAACCCGATAATAAACAAATTGATAATTCCTTTATTAACATATTTTGTTGTATCCAGAATAAACCCACAAACAAACAAACCATGACTACTCGATTACAAACTAATAGAATGCATGTTTTATTGTATTACTAGAACAATTTTTCTAGTAATACCATAAATATTAATAAATTAATAGTTTAAATATTAATAAGATTGTAGCCATTTATTCATAAAAATCTATTAATTAATTATTAAATACGTGTTTTTAAACAATTCAAGAAACTAAAAGCACAGTGGAACTGATGCCATTACAGGACGACGGGGCGAGAGGTCGAACTTATTGCTTTTTAGATCACATGTTAAAGCATTTCATACCACGTATGATCGTGTAAGTGACAAATAAGCGTTTCATTTGGAATTGTAACTATACCCTGGATATGGTGACGTTCACATAGTCAAATCACATAGTTAATTGCACCTAGCCAATACAACTACCACCATGTTATTAGAGGTTTGGAAGAAACCAAAGGACATGGAGGAAACCCCTTATGTACATGGAGGTAACCAGGTCGCCTGGAGTTACCAGTACACAGTGGCAATGCTACCCAGAAGGCATCAGCTTCATTCTAGACATGGTCTAATATAAAAAATTTTAAGCCCTACATTACATTCACATACAGGAATAGAGATGAACCCCTGTTCACAGGGTAGTGTGTGTTTACTGACTCAAACCCTCGAAAGGTTTCATTCAATATTTATCCTTTTTACTTAAAGGTCGCAATTAGGCCGGTTCCATGGCTCTTTGATTGTGCTCTCCATTGTAGTCATATTACATTCACATTAAAGGCTTAAATCTTGCGTCCTTAATGCATGCGGATTTTAGACCGCTCCATTTGCTGGGTGGGGGTTGGGTGGGGGTGCAAATAAATAAATAAGGATAACTTTGTTCCATTTGAACTAAAACATCACCCAAATCTGAGATTAATCACCATTAGGCCAGGCTCTACATTTTTTTTCTTTTTTTTTTTTTTAAATCAAATTGATGCCTACCTTTGGAGCCTGGAAATAATGAAAATGGACTAATCCGCTCAATGAGAGAAAGTAATTGTTGAAGATTAATATGTGTGCCACCAATCTGGTTATCAGGTCACCAACAACAACAAAAAAAAATGATTTAGAAAAAGGCAGGAGAAGATTAAGGACAGTTTTCCATATGCTCACTGACCGCGAAAGAGAGGATAATTCTGTAAGCCCCTAAACTGTGTCAAGTGTTTGAGAACAAACTAAGAAGGCAGGGGATGCCACCTGGGCCTTTGTGTTCTGCTGTGAGAAATGGATTTCATATGCATGCCATGTCTTTGTAAAGTGAGCGAAGGAAGATTTCATTATAATGGAACCCCTGTACAGCTTGTATTTTATTACTGAAATATTGGAGCTGAAATAGCTCGTCGCTTTCCTCCCGCTGCTCCGTGTCTCATAATGGAGAAACGTGTATTGAAGAAGACGCAAAGGTGAACATCTGACAGGAACAGGAAAATGCAACGGAAAACGTGGGGTAGGTGTGTGTTCTACGCAGAGATAAGGGGTCGGTTCAGGGGTACGAGACCCGCCCGGACGTGTGGAAATATTTATTTCGCCCTTTTTCAAAACAATTACTATACACATGAGCAGCATTATTGGAAAATATAAGCATGGCAGGTGTGTTAAGCTGTTATTTTGTAAAATGTAACCGAACTGTAAGATAAAAAAGGGACAGAATGACGTGTATGAGGTGTCAAAAGACAACAAAGTGGTACCTACTGTACCTACCTATTTTTTTATTAATATATATATATTTTATTTATGCCACAGAGTGGTGGATTCGAGTACATAGAATTGAAAAACATGAAATTGTATAACTTAAAAGGAAACAAAAAATCCAATAAGTCATTTTGT
>QMIH01000090.1:246357-263857 GCA_003987875.1 Clarias batrachus
GGTGCTCTGCATCCATTTGGAAGGTCTGAAAAATCTGAACCTGCGTATTATAGGATGGTTGCGCCAGCGTTGCCCACGCAAAAGCAGGCATGTACTTGAGCGCGCTCGGGTGGTTATGCAATCGTAGCATTCCCTGCAATTTGGGAGCCAATCACATGGACTCGGTTCAACGGAACACAAGGCATACCTCTGGTGAGAGCCCTCAGCTTCAAATTAATTTATCCCGTTTGATCGTACAGACCCGAGCTCCAGATTGCATGTACATGTGTGTTTTGGGACCTGGTGGGCGTTTTAAGTGCTGTTCTCCATAGTGGACTCTTCCAAATCGAGTGAAAGGGTCCTTAATTAGATTCATATGGATGGGTTATTCAAAAGGCTTTGCCAAAAAGTCATGGTTTCACCAGTGCCCTTGCTTCTCATCTGAAAACTCCTGCGCTAATTCATCTGTGACCTTTTGTTCAATTTAGTCCCCGCTTTCAGCAGTCTTTCGGGGAAAAAGAAATGCTCAGGTTTTGAAAGATCAAGAAGAGTCCGAGAAAATCTCTTTCTCACTCATGAAAGGCTCTTCACATTACATCAGTCGCGCAATCGATGCGCTGAACATTTGGAGGAAGCGTAACGCTTTTGTGCATAATGGCCGAACTTGGAAGTAGCCTATCTACAGTATTTGCCATTTCTGCATGCCGATTCGGGGCAGCAACGCTTCACGCATTACACAATGTAGAAGGCAGGGAAAGGTTTTCTGGTGGTTAACGTTGGAAGAATTGTTGAGTAGGAACGCAGGGGCTGCATGTTGGCATGTTAGATGGTATTACTGCTTGACGGCTCCATACTGAGACTGGGCTACTGTTGTACGTTTTCCAAGCTCCTCCCCGTTGCCCATGTGGGTTTCCTTCAGAGTGTCTGGCTTCCGTCCACTTTCGAAAAAACATCCAGGCTGAAGCCAATACGTGTCCCGGCTGGCTCCGACATGCTTGCCAGAGAAACACAAACACATAGACGGTACACGAAGCATGCATGATCCTCTGTGTCTGAGGATCTCTTCCACTCACAAGGACTTTCAGTACCATATAAACAATGTGGAAGAACTATGAAAAGTACATGATGCCTTTGCAATAAATTAGAGGTCCATCACAGGTGTATTTGTTCCAGGGCTCTGGAGACACTGTGATCCTGACCTACTGTACTGTAGCAGACCTAGCAGTTGCAGCCACACACTTCCCCACTTCATGTGTAGAACTTGCGCTCTAGCACTGTGTACTGTCAGATCATGCACTGCTGGGATTTGGGGGATACGGTAGGGACATAAGACACAGCGGTACGCAGCATGACTTTATAGAGTTCATGGAGAACTCAGAAGCACTTCATGAGCACTTCATGAGCTTCATCACAGAATGCCAGTTGTTGCCCTGGGCCACAGGTTCTGAGGACTGGCCTTGGAGTATCCTGGAATTTTGGAGCACCCCGGAGTAAAATGTCCAGAACAGTGGGTTCTCCAGGATCAGTTCTGAGAACAATGTGGGTCGTCATGGAGCTGAACAATCAGCAACTAGTGAGGACATTTAGCATGATGACGCTTAATTTCTATTGACTATTTTGATTTTGCTACAGTATATTTGAACACAATCTATTTTTAATGCAGGAATGAGCCATAAGCAATGATTAAACACCAAGTCATTATAACAATTTGAATGTTTATGATGGCATTTTCCTTGTGAAAGGTGCCTAGTGATGCTGCCATATAAGAGATGCATCTCCCATTAATGAGCCTCCTCTCTTTCACTCTTTAGTCTCTCCCTACACATTGCCTCCTCTCTCTCTCTCTCTCTCTCTCTCTCTCTCTCTCTCTCTCTCGCTTACTCTCTTTATCCCAGTATTTATTTTTGGCTACCTCACTCGCACTTCGTCTTTGTCTTCTTCCTTTGTTTTCTACCTTTACTTTCATCCATGCGCTAAATCTCTAGCAAGCCCTCTTCTGCCATTCTCAGTCTTGTTTTTTTTTATTGCCTACTTCCTTCACACGTTCCTTCTTTTTCCTCTGCCTGATAGTCTTTCATTCTCTTTCTTTCCCCGGCATCTCCTTCTGATCCCAAGTGCATGGCTGCTATATGCCACGAGGTGATAAATCAGCTCTCCGAGAAGGAAGCGTGCCAGGATGTGTGTCAGTGATGGCACCGTGCATCGCTAACAGAGACGACGAAATAAGCATGACAAAAAGCCTAGCTGTGTCTTGAACATGAGCTTGCGCATTTCTTTTTGACCTGCTGCTGTCATGGTGATCAAAGGACGGATGGTAGACATGTCTCCATGCCCTTGGAGACTAGACTCGGGGCACGGGTTTAGTAAACTGGTCACCGAAAACAATGGGCATCTTAATTAGAAAGTTATTTATCTCAGGGAGCAAATGAATATGAAAAGGTCATTTGATTTGTTAAGTTTGAAAGTTTCTCCATCCATCCATTATCTACAGTATACCAGTTATTCTGAGGAAGCTCAGGGGGGGGCGGGGGGTGCTGGCAACTCACGGCATCCTGGATCGGGTGCCAACCTATCACAGGACACTCGCACACCATGCAGACAATTTGGTTCAATAATACAACCACTAATGTCTACTGGAGTGTCACGGTGGTAAAGTTGGAACTGTATTCACTGCTCAAGGATCTTTGTTCAATCCTGAGCTTGGATTCCTGTCCATGTGGAGTTTCGCATTTTCTTTGGCTTCATCAAAGCTCTCAAGACTGAATGAATGAATGAATGAATGGTGCTGTCAGCTGTAGAATGGCTGCAGATAAATAAGACTAAAATACTATCAGTCTAGTTTTTAAAACAACATAAGTGAGTTTGTTTTGTTTCAACTAGCAAATAAATTCATTTGTTATTAGTATCTTTAATTGCTCCCAGTGATACGCAATAATCATTAATCAAAAAAACCATATCATAGCAAGTGATACATAAAAAAATTAATGATTAGGCATTAATCTTTATCTCCAACCTGAAGCACATCCATAAAACGCTCTTACTGCTGATTGACAGTTTTGTCCCTTTAATTAATTTCGTTCTTTATCTGAACTGACGGCCTGAGCAGGACTCAACCCACCAGTCTAGAGATTAGAGGTTTCTAGAAAGTGCTGAAGGTTATCCACAACGTTTCCAACTTCATTGATAACTTTCAAACGCCGCGCTGTTTCGATGTTGAGTTTTGATTGGACGATGATTCAACCCGATTATAACTCATTCATATGTACTGTATAGTTTAGTAAGTATAGAATAAGTTATACTACGTTAGGGTTCCTAAGTCCTGTACCAAGGTTTGGAATTTCTGGATTTTCACAATTTAAAATAGACAGCAGGATTAAACCATACCCTTCTTTTAAGGTGAAAATATATATAGTACAATCAAATGTAATAACTTTATCACTTTAACAATGAAAGTTATTGAACAATTTGGATTGGATTTGGATTATTTGCGACATTGCTAGTAGAACTAAAATGCATAGAGCAGTCTAAAGACGGTTCTTTCTGTTTCCAGGCCGTACAGTAGATCCATGTAGCATCTCCGGTATCAGTCATGTCAAGTGATTGCACATGTTGAAGTTCCCCCTCTTGAGGTTGTGTGTTTTGGGACTAATGTGTTAAGCCCACCTGACTGACACGTAACAAATCATCAGCCGGTGATAGAAAATGGAAGCAAACAGACCGGGTGTTTCAATCAAGGTAGAAAAATGACGGAAAAGTATGTTTTGCTCGATTGGAATGAAATAAATGAAATAACAATTTAACTGACAATCTGTTTCTGATTCACATGCATGGCACGATTACTGACCTGAAACATTTCTGGTACTTTTCTGTCTCTATTTTTTCTATTTATTTTTTCTTTTTTTTTGGTGCATAATACATCTGTGTATACTTGTTATAGGTAGGACCATAATGTTTTCATTAGAATTACCCATAATCACCCTGCCTTTCAATATAAAGACTAGAATTCACTGCACATCTGTGACAAGAGGAGTTACGCTGCATTTCATTTGACCTTTGTGTACCATGTAGACCCGGTGAAGGAAAATTGCTTAGTTACAGTCAAAATACAGTATGTACTCAAGAAGAGTGGTGGTTATGGAAAGAAAAAAAAAAAAGAACAAATTGGAAACTGTTACGTTTCCCCGAGGAGTTTGCTGTTCGACGAGCCGAAACCCGACAGACGCCGTACCCAAACAGAAAGACTAGGAAGGATACGTCTCTGAAGGTGTTCTCTGCTCGCTGGTCATAATACAATCCTGTCACATTCCCCGTCATCGTCTCCGGTGTCTTGTCTTTCACCTTGGCCCGTCGGGATTTAAAGAACACGGGCCGAAATCCCCCGCCGGTGTCAGGCTCGTGAAATCATTCCGCGAGTAATGACTGCACCTCTCATTCCCCGGTGGCAGGACATCGCCGCGCGTGAGCGAATGGAGTGGCAAATTAGTCCTGATTTCTTTTGTCAGTACAAATCTTGGGTGCCTGTGTGACTCCAAATTAGCATGGACGAGCTTGTTAAAAGAGATATAATGCCCTCAAAAGCTTAATTGTCTGCAGCTGCTTTAGGCAGCATCTGACATCTTTATTCTCCGGCACTCATATTTGGGGAGTCGTTCTCGGATTTAATTAAACACGTTCAGACTTGGTAAATCAGATCAGTGGTAAAACCCAAAGCTGAACTGCTTAATGTTCCCAACCTTGTGTAATTCATTTCCCTTTACAATGTTAAGAAAATAACTTTTCGATGTGAAATTTCAGCTTGAGTTGCTGCCTTGAGCTTGTTGCGCTCTTCAGATGGCCTATTTTTCAGCACCGAGGCTGGTTAATGCTCCTGTGCAAAGACTGTGGAGCAGTAAACAGCCCCTTTACCACCAGCCCCAGCGGCTTTCCTAAATCAAATGATCCACTTACGGCCTCCCTGGTTTGTACCCTCTGCCTCCCTCCGAGCCCTGCAGCTCTCCGCTGTCATTCTCTCACAGTTTTCTGTTTTTTTTTTGTTTTTTTTTTCTCTTTCCCTGCGTGACACTTCGAACACATTACCACGTTTTCATATACAGTACAGGTTTCCTTTTCCTTTTTCATGACGGAAAAACATTGATATTTATGATATTTATCATTTGGGTACAGATGATTTAAGAATCTTTCACTCGAATTCAGAGCAGTGGATTAAAGTTTAAAGAAAGCCAAGGGCCTGGCTAAAGGACTCTCGGGTTTGAGCATGTCTATTCATTTTTTTTATTCTTGGCTGAACAGCGATTCGAGTCACTGCTGGTAAAGGGTGTTGATGTTTTTACTTTTATTAGAATAGTTACTGCAAATATCGATGGACAATAACAAATCATCAGCGATTAAGCTTTAAGTAACAGACCTACGCAGGCAGCAAATTACATTTTGAACTTTTTGTCACTTGTTGCTAACCCTGTTAACGATGAAAATAAATTAATAAATAAACAAAATAAATAAATCAGCATAACACGTTTGCAAAATTATACTTTGTCTGTCTCATATCACAAAAACGATTCAAATGCACACGAACCGGTTTTGATTAAATCCTTGATTCGGAGTCTGAGGGTGTGAAAGCTCATGCTCATCAATAGATCTCTGTTTACGGCTCAAGGAGCGAGCTATTACACAAAAGGCACTTGTTAATCATTTGAAGATGTTCAAATGGTTCTCCAGTGTGTGTATGTGTGTGTGTGTGTGTGTGTGAACAAACAAATAAAAAAAAAAAAAAAAAACAGCTTTTGAGGATCATTACTGCATCGGCTGGATTTTCTTCCGAATGCGACCTCATATGAGAGGCTTTGATGTCCCCTCTCATGGGCGTGGCTCAGCATTTGCTCATTTACATAGACTCTAAAGCAGGGGTGTCAAACTCCGTTGCAGACCCGCAGGGTTTTGTTCCAACCCTGCTCCAACATATATATGCCATGTAGTTTTCAAATAAGCCTTACTGACTTGATTAGGTGGATCAGGTGTTTTTAATTATGGTTGAAGCTGAACTCTGCAGGTCCTCCAGGGTTGGAACAAAACCCTGCGGGTCTGCGGCCCTTCAGCAACGGAGTTTGACGCCCCTGATCTAAAGACAGTTTTTGTATAAGTCAGCTCGAATTTTCCATTGATGTGACCTCACTTAAGGCGATCCACAGTGTGTGTGTGTGTGTGTGGCTAAGCAGTAGCTCATTTCCATAGACACTAGAATGGCACTATTGGAAGAGGAGTGAAGTAGATGAGGACTGAGGGATGAAAACACACACATTCAGACAATGGTGGAGCTGCGAGACCTGTTAGAGGAATATAAACAAACATGGGACCTTTAATTAGAGACTTCGGGTTTATAACCGAGCGTTGAAATGCCGGTCATGACAGAACAGACCTCTAGAAAGAAAGAAAGGTTAATCTTAAACAAAACCTTGCTTTTTTTTTTTTCCCCTTTTCACACTCAGACTATTTGACGTCCCCATAGTGCTGAGGAGCGAATGTATTAACTGATTAATCTATGCAGCCCTTCAGTTTAATCCCACAACCTGGTCATTAGCGCAGAATCTTAACCACTGCTTGCTCTCAGGTTGTGGGAAAGTTGTGTTGCTGATTTCAGCTGTAATTAAGTCAGCAATTAAATCTCAGCGTGGTACAGATTCGCAGCACCCCCGAGCAATCCGAATCTGATAAATCCTGGAAATTGGAGTTTATCGCCCGTCTCGGTTTCCGTGTTATCCGCAAGGCCAAGTTTAGAATCGTTTTCTTCCTTCCCAAGAGAAATGGCCTGATCCATGGATCAAGGTGCAGTAACATATCCCGAAAATAAGGGTAATACCGGCTTTGTGCTCGATTCTCTCTCTCTCTCTCCATGGATTGCTGGATCTGATAACACTTTTGCGAGCCTGTCAACCTTTTTCCTTCTTTTGTTCCCTTCCACCTCGATCCACTTCACTCCGTCATACCATCCTCCGCTGCCTCGCTGCCTCGTCCTTTATCTTGTATTTGAAAAGATGATGAGAGGGCAGTGCTAAAGTTCAGCAGCACTATCTGCAAAGTGTCAAATATCGGATCATGGAGAAGCACTCTCGAACTCGACATCAAAGCCGCGCGTGATCATCCCGGCACTTATCTTCCTGGCCTGCCACGAACACGCGCGCTTTTAGTTTCACTCTTCTCTCCTCTACTGTTATTTACAGAGAAAGCATATAAGACTTAAGTGATTACTAGACTTTATATTAATAACACGACTATCCTCTGAACGTTATGTACATAATGTTTCAGGTGAAAGGCGAATAATTTGATGTTACAGCATTACTTACAGTAGTTCTGGGTTTTAAACTGAAACGATAGGTTTATATTAATGTACACATTTTTATGTTTATTGTAGCACTTTACAGGGATTCAAAAGGGACCTATTTTTTGTCCAGTGTTCGTGTGCAAGCAAAAATTTATTCTCTTAAAAAATAATCTTTTTTTTTTTTTTTTGTCTTTTATTTTGCCTTTTATTGGCTGGGGCTTAAACAAGCTAGTTCTTCTCCTAATGTGATCTCGTATAAGAAGAGCCCCGCTCCCATGTTGATTGTTTTTTAAGAGGCGTGGCTGAGCACTAGCTCATTTACATAGACACTGAAAAGGCACATTTGAAAGAGGAGTGAAATAAAAGGAGTTTAAGGTATGAAAAAAAATCATTATCTAAGGGGTACTGTATGTCCGCTGGGACATTAACACACCCAGTTTGGGGCAGCCCGGAGACCTGTGTTAATGGTTTAGAGAAATAATCATAATTGAGACCTTTAACATTAAACATAACAATACAGATAAGTATATACAGTACAGACCAAAAGTTTGAACACACCTTCTC
This sequence comes from Clarias batrachus, assembly GCA_003987875.1. Taxonomy (NCBI): domain Eukaryota; kingdom Metazoa; phylum Chordata; class Actinopteri; order Siluriformes; family Clariidae; genus Clarias; species Clarias batrachus. The sequence continues at coordinate 254,216 of QMIH01000090.1, forward strand.
ATTCAAAGAGGTTGAATTTGTATTATGGCAAGAAAAAAGCAGCTAAGTGAAGAAAAGCGAGCGGCCATCATTACTTTAAGAAATGAAGGTCAGTCAAAATTGGGAAAACTTTGAAAGTGTCCCCAAGTGCAGTCACAAAAAGCATCAAGCGCTACAAAGAAACTGGCTGACATGCGGACCGCCCCAGGAAAGGAAGACCAAGAGTCACCTCTGCTGCGGAGGAGAAGTTCATCCGAGTCACCAGCCTCAGAAATCGCAGGTTAACAGCAGCTCAGATCAGAGAGCAGGTCAATGCCACACAGAGTTCTAGCAGCAGACACATCTCTAGAACAACTGTTAAGAGGAGACTGTGTGAATCAGGCCTTCATGCTAGAAGATCTGCTAGGAAACCACTGCTAAGGACAGGCAACAAGCAGAAGAGACGCGTTTGGGCTAAAGAACACAATAAAGAACACAATAAAGAAAACTCGCTGAATGAGAAGGGGTGTCCAAACTTTTGCTCTGTACCGTACATGTTATTTATTATTTGAAAAAAAAAATGCTGTAGTAGTAGTAGTGAAAAACACACATTGGGACATTTTGGGACCGTCACCATTATGATGAGACCATCACGTCTAGTATTATTCCTTACTCCTTCAGCATTAGGGTCATTTATAAAAATAAAAAAAAAATAGTAACAGCAGTGTGACATCACACTAGAGCAGTGGACCTCCTGCACCTGAAGGGGTCCCGCCCGCATAAGGACAACAAAATGAACGTTATTTCCCAGTTGCCAGTGCTAAAACCAGCCACATAAGCACTTTCATCAAGAAAAAGCATCTGATAACGTCACGTTATATAAACAACACTCTGTGTCTCCTTAGTCATTACTTAAGTTGTTCCAAATCGCCTCTGAACAGTCTGCGTTGTTCTAACACAAGGCTGAATCCTAAATCTTTAAAACACTTTTTTGGCTCCAAAAGTCACAGAAGTCACATGACCGCAAAAGGTCCATAAACAGTAAGTAAATAATCTGATTTCAAATACTGAAATGCATTTCTAAATGAAATGCGACTCGATCGAGCAAATATGGAAGCAGAATGTAACGGCTGACCGTCTAGGGTGGGAGCAAATGATAAAATTACACATTAGAGTCCATATTTAAGGCCTTGGTGCTGGCTAGCAATTCTCCCATTATTCGACTCATTAGTTTGGGCTTCGTGCTCTGGTTGCCATGACTACACAGATTAATCCTGACAGCCTAATTTTTGGGATTTCTTATTCCGTTGCTATCTCTGTGCTGCCTTCCTTTCCTTTATGCTAAATTTCCCATCCATTATAGGAGCTTAGCCTCACATCCATCCATCCATCTATACACATCATTTGTCCTTTCCTCTTTTCCTTCACAAACGCTGTGGCTGTATTTCTTTCTATAAAGGGTCCTCCTGATTGCTTACCATGTGAACAAGCATCAAAAAAAAAATCACAGAAGTTAATCAAGTCATCATTTCTTCAGACTTGAACTACGCTAAAATCTACCTCTTTGCAGGTGTTTTTACTGCTTAGGGTGTTATCTACTGTACATAACCCTCGCGCAAGATGTGGTCGTGAGGAACGGCTCACGTTATATAAGATTATATACAACCAGTGGTGGTGGTGGTGTGCCGAGCCCTCAGCATGCTGTGCATTGTACCGTGTTGACAGCTTAATTAAGGTCCATACTAGCTAATGTGTAAACATGGTGCCGCATCCAACCTGTTTAGGTTTAATAGCTTTCAGAGCTCAATATCGCAGTGACTCTTAGACAGAACATGATAATGAGTAGAGTTCTTTGTAATGCCTGCATGGTTTCACCGGCTTGTAGTGCACTTGTCTAAATGGTTTATCATCCACCTGTCTGTGTGCTATGAGTGAGCAATGAATCACGTCTGGCAGTTGATGGCCTCTTTTGCTCCCAGGCTGAAATCCCAGCTCGCCCAATCTGTTGACTGCTCCAGCCTTTCGGACCTTTCGCGGATCCCGAGGTGTTCCATGCTGTAGTCTGTCTTCAACCATCTGCAAGACAACGCGCGAGACCGTGGCCTAGCTTGTGAATCACGCAGCACGTCATCGGCCATCCTCGAGCGCACATTTGTCCGAGCTTTGCTAACACCGCAGTGCAAATTTGACCTGAACCTTCGCTCAGAGGTGATTCAGTTCTTGCCAATATTGTTTCAGTGTGTGAGCGCGTGTGCTTAATATTTAAAAACCCGCTTTAGTTTGATTCAAGGTCATTGTGGAACATTTTTTTTTTTTTTTTTTTTACTCAGCTGTTTTCTGGACGCTAGCCTGCCAAGGGAGATTTGTTTTTATATTGAGTCATATCACAGCAAGCAGCTGTCTGTAATTTCTTTTCAGTCCCCTACAGGGAGCAGTATTTTCTAAGCGATCACACCGACAATGAATGACGACAGCAGGGAAGAGCTGGAGATGAGGTCCAGATCTCCAATTATGATGCCACGATATCTCGAATCATCTACACCAGTCGTGAAACGAGCGAATCCGACGAGCTCCTTGATCACGGTGGGGCACTTGCGCTTTATAGGTGCATCGATTCTCCCCTGTTACGATTGGTGTTGCAAAGTTCTCCCCAGTCTCCCTCAATTAGCTCTTTGCCTAGAAGCCCTGTCAATCCCCATCTGCTCCTGTGCCTGTCAGTGGCTCTCATCCACTGAGTGGGCAGAAAATCAAGAGAGAGAGAGAAAAAAAAAAAGAGTGAGAGATCTCTGTTTGGAGCCACTGTGGCAGAAAACAAACATGGCTGAATTAGCAGTGTTTCCAAACTTGCGCTGTGGGGATCATTTTGGAGCGATCCAGAAGGGCGTATTGCGTGGTTTATGAGGGGAGACCTTCTTACCCCTCACTCTTCTTCAGGCATTACGTTTATCAATGCAAGCACAAGGGCTTTTTTGAGCACTGAAGGCAATTGGGAGGCAGCTGCACTCGTTGTGACAGGAGCCCCTACTTGAAGCTGGTGCCAATGCACTGTTGTTGTTGTTGTTGTTGTTTTTTCTTTCCTTCCATTTCCTCAGGGTGAATTATTGTTGATAAGTTGCATTCAGAAAAGGAAATTGTTGCCGAATCCCTTGAGAGTCTGGCGTATCCAGCTGGCACGACCATATTGACAAGGATTGAAGGGACATGAGCTTCCTCCTAGGCCTCCATTTTGGTGCCTTTCTGCTCTTGACAGATTTTATCGAGCCTCCAAAGCAATCTGTCTGTGAATTGCTCTTATTGCACTGACTGGAGGATATCTTGGACAGATGAAACGAAAGATAGTATTCTCATTTCATACTGTAGGTATGGTCAAGTCTTATTTTATCTGCATGATCTAAGATGTTTGAGGCGGATACACGGATGGATGAAGCACTAACAATGTTATAATACTGTTATAACACTGTTATAACACTGTTATAACGTACTGTTATAGAGAATTTTTTTTTTATTTATTTATTTTTTTTTTGTTTAATGTTTCTACTGATTTGTATGGAATTTCAAAATTCTGGATTTGTTTGATAAACCATAACATTCATAATATATTTTATATTTCTCATTCTTATTACTTGGTGGTAATGAGAGATGCGTGTATGCTCTACATGTTCAAATCCCATCACCTTTTGAATGAGTTCGAAAGCAGAATGCTCTAAATTCCAATTTTAGGACTAATTATCATTTTGGAAATTGATTATTCTTTGACGCAGGAGTTAAACATCTATAACAAAATGTTTAGTTTAAATAAATGCTACCGGTACAATATGTGACATTATAGAAACTTTCAACTTTGAAGCTGGTGGAATTTTAAGCCAAACTTAAAGTTTGTGATGAGTCAAACTTGTTTCTATCATGTGATCAGTGAAATAAAGACACATCCTGCATTTTTTGAGTGGTTTGAATGTGTTCGAAGGTTTTTTGGAGAATGTTGAAGCAAAGTAAAGGAGGTTTTTACACTGTTACTGCTGTTGTAGTCACTCCAGATGTAATAAAGGGATCACCTTTCCCGTAGTTTTGGATGGTGTTTGAACATCATGGTGTTTGAAATTCTGTAGTGTTACAGTGCACGTCTTAAAATATGCACAAGACTTAAACTGAAACTGGTACAGGACGAGGTTGATGATGCAGTAAACAAGCATTTTCTATTATTTGTAATGGTTCTCATTAAATAGTTTGAATGTGTTTGTGCTACAAAACTCTGCACTTTTTTTTCCTTAAGCTAATTTGCCTCCGCTGCTTACTGTTGGACTCAGTACACAATCACAATCAAAGCATAACTATGGTATATTTTTTTTTAATTAAAACTCAACCATCATACTACAATCATTGATCCCAAATTGCAGACTGTAATACCACAGACATACTGTATCTGCAGGCTGATTTATCCATTGTGACAAAACTGTGGGAGGTAGAATTAGAGCTTTTGGAGAAAAAAAAAGATTACACTTATATTTTACACAAATATTTTGGCTTTCATGCTTTTTAACACCCTGATCGTTCAAAGAAAATATGAACAGAATTTCAGTGTTCAATACTTCTTGCTTCATTAATTTTTTTTTTTTTTTTCTCAAAACCATAACAATAGATTTATCTTATTTTATTGTCAAGTTGTTCACATGAGCACTTGTCTGAATGTTTTCTTTTACAGTAATCAGCTTAATAAAATGCTAATGGATCTTTTTCACAAATAGGAATATGACAGAAACAGTGACTGTATAGAAAACGGCCGCGCAAAAAACAGTTACGGAACTCTAACGTCAGCGAAACACTTCATAAAAAATAAAGACGCTAGTCAAAGTCGAATAAAGTGTTTATGTGCAATGAGGGAACACCATATAACAACACTCAGAGACATAATCAGAAGAGGACAGACACCATGACAATATAAAGTCACCCTCTCAGGGTCCTTGATTATTTTCCATACTTCCCACACAATATAACACTCGCTCACTCATCGTCTATACTGCTTTGTCCTGGACGGGGTGCCAATCTAATCAATATACAGTAGCAAGATTATCCATTCATGATTTGTCCACAGCTGAGAATGAATACTACATTTTGATGTTAAAGTTTGTATTTCCTGCATCCTCTGGTTGCATTTCACAAGCTAAGCCGGGCCGTTTTGCCTGCAGTAATTACAAATTGCTGAATGAGCAATAAAACCTTGCGGCTAAGACCCACTGGTGGTCAACTAGTGTGCTAAATAAGCCACTGTTAATTTTGCTTTAATTAAACCCTTTCCGCCTTCACAATGTGCTTCTGTTCAGTTCCAATGGTGATAGGATTGAGGTCATTTCCTGGTCAAACCTTAACTTAAAATGAGGGTAGTAGTGAGACGGCGAAATACACATAAACACATTCATTCTTAAAGTCATACCAAGTCCTATCAGCCTGCCCACTGGAGTAAGCAAAAACACAATGAATTCCAAGTACCCATGGTTTGACTTATTTCCCCACTACCCACAACTGATTACGCGCCTACAGAAGCCGAACACGGAGCCGTAGACCCATTAGGTCTTTTACTCCATGTGGATTAGGCATCGCTTGAATGATGTGATTGCTGGTGAAACCTCATTGCACCGATCTATGTGGAGGTCCTAATCCCCTGGGTTGGCGCAGAGTGACTTGGATCACTGCGGCCTGCAGCCAGGGACAAATTTCACGGGGGATGATGAGAAAATGTGCTAAAATATTGTTCTAAATGCAAATGCATTAGTGAGCTTTAGTTCACCTAAGGTTGCGTTGAAATTTATTGATGTTTCCGAGATTATTATTGTGCCTCCCTCATAGTGTTCTGGCCAAAACAATTTTGCATAGTGTTATTTTTTTCTTATATTTTCAAAGACGTATTGTGTTCATCCAGGTTGGTGCGTTCTACAGAACATAAACCATAAACATGGTCAGTGTTTTTGGTTTCCCTAAATCCATATCCATTCCCCACCAACCCTTGACGTGTATAGATACGGGTGGAATGTGCGCATGCTTCTTGACAGGAGGTCTTTAAGGGAATGCTTTCCCAAATCGAGACCCTGGAAGGTCACTGATCGAGATTGTGATTCTGTCTTTCTACTGTATGCTGACTTGGCTAACAACATTGCCATCTAAAATAACAATAACAGCATGGGTATCCCAGCCCTGGCGAGGTGAAAAACAAGCCAAGATTATTCATGTGAGGACGAGTGACTCATTTGATGGTCACCATGACCGTATGCTCACGTTGACGGGAAAGCAGTGGGCGAAAGCCGCAGATCTCTCTGGAGGTGTTCTCTTAGCCGTTTCTGACAGCTCTCATATCTGATCCTTGTCATTCGTGCCTCTTTGTTTGTGTCTGTGCTCCTCCAACAACCGTGTCTAACTCGTCCACTCAACCTCCCAGAGTTATAAATAAATCCCGACCGCATTAACATCTGTGCCAGAGTAAAGCAACAGCCTTCCCCATGTCTTCAAACACCTGCCAGATCACTGCAGAAGCCGGAAGATCCAGGATCGACTGAAGGAACGAATGTGTTTTTTTTTTTTTTTTCTTCTTTTTTTTAAGGCACACTTCACCAAAGACATTATCCACAAATCAGATGAAAACTCGGTTAAGAGAGAATGTGTTTGTGCATAAGGAACAGAAAAGGTAGTCGGAATAAAATGGTGCGTGGCAACAGTTTCTTCCCCTTCACCAGATGACATAAAATATGACAACACTTTTTGGCAAAAGAATACCATTTACTTCGCATTCCTCCCTTTTTTATTTAATGTGTAACTGAGGCATGCAGTTTCTGAAAACTAGGCATGAATGCTCCAAGCAAAAACATTTTTTTTTTTTCCTTTTGTGAGGTGACACATCACCATAATAAATCCATTCAAAACACATTGAATTTAACATCCAAACCAGACAACACTCTAATTTTCTCTTTTTCGTACTGTAGATTTGCTTTGTTTTCATCGCCATCTCTATTTCCATGCTTGTAATTGCTTGTTTTTTTATCCAGATTTTTGAAATTCCCTGATTCTCATGAGACCCCCCACCTTGTATAAAGACATCACAACCACTCAATCTTCCTCATTCTCTATCTCTTGTCCAGTCACCTATCCCATGGGACTCGAGGCATGAGGCACAGGCTATGGGGTGGCAATTCATCTCTGAGCATACACACTCACACACAACAGGCAACATCTGGAAACACCATTGAGCCTAATCTGCATGTCTTTGGACTGTAGTAGGAAACCAGTATATCCAGAGGAAACCCACCAAGCCTGGGGACATGCAAACTCAATTTCACTGCCACGATGGCATTGTGGACATCACACCCAAGAACATCACACTCTTCTGTAAATTTCCATGTTTATTCCAGCAGTTGTTAGATCTTAGGTGGCGTAGTGGTTAGCGCTGTGCACATTCGTGATAAGCACATTATAACCGCAGGAACAAACCTATGAGAGCCTAGAGAGATGGCACCAATGGTGTGGTAGATTGAGATAACTGCTATGTATAATTTTGGTATATTTTTATCAGTCCATGCGGAAAATTCATCATGCTAGGGATTGGCCCATTGGAATAGGTCTACAATACCCGAAACTATTTCTTTTTCTGTGATACCAGGTACATACATTACAGACCAAAAGTTTGGACACCCCTTCTCATTCAGCAAGTTTTCTTTATTGTGTCCTTTCTTGTGTTCTTTAGCCCAAACGCGTCTCTTCTGCTTGTTGTCTGTCCTTAGCAGTGGTTTCCTAGCAGATATTCTAGCATGAAGGTCTGATTCACACAGTCTCCTCTTAACAGTTGTTCTAGAGATGTGTCTGCTGCTAGAACTCTGTGTGGCATTGACCTGCTCTCTGATCTGAGCTGCTGTTAACCGCCGATTTCTGAGGCTGGTGACTCGGATGAACTTCTCCTCCGCAGCAGAGGTGACTCTTGGTCTTCCTTTCCCGGGCCGGTCCGCATGTCAGCCAGTTTCTTTGTAGCGCTTGATGCTTTTTGTGACTGCACTTGCGAACACTTTCAAAGTTTTCCCAGTTTTTCGGACTGACTGACTTTCATTTCTTAAAGTAATGATGGCCGCTCGTTTTTCATAACTGCTTTTTTTAGCTGCTTTTTTCTTGCCATAATACAGTTTCAAACTCTTTGAAAGAGAAGGTGTGTCCAAACATCTACATCTAAATCCTGCATTTAAGCCAGACTTGCCCTGGGAGTAAGATTTTAGGTTGTTTCCAACAAAGCAGCAATGGTAACTACAATGGGGTAAGAATCCCAATAGGGGATTATAGGCCTGTAATCAGTCATACTGTAGCAAACATAACCTCGTCAGGCATTTTTTGAAACCTTGGCGATAGATCACCTCTCCTCCGGATCCTCCACAGCACCGTGTACTTACTGTACAACAGTTAGATTCCTAGAAGCGAAGCTAATTATGGACAGCACCAACTGAGGAGATTTTGTGCAAGGCAATCACATGGCAACATCTTAAAACCAGTAAGGTCATCTCCAGGGCCAGGTAAACTGCCCTCAGTTCCAGCTAGATGATGTGTTCCAACCCCATTGTGATCCCACAGCTATCTAGCCAGTAGGCAAAGCGTCCATGATGATTATTAGAAGTTAATAACAAAGGCGCATTTAAAACCGCAACGACTATTTTTAGCTACAGTATGTAAAAGAGAGATATTACACTGCTTTGTAAGTGATCAGACTTTAAACTGGGAACTCTTTGCCATGGAAGATTGCCCGTATCGATGATGTTCTGCCTGCACTGAATCGACGGCACTCTGCCTCCACTGTCCTCTCTGTCTCAGTAAGCTCATTTGGATTCTAAGCCACAGTCCATTCTTCCTAAGCTGAACAAATCCCTCTTATTTCCCTGAAAATTGCCTGGAGTGAGTGAGTAGAGAAGTGCTGTTGCTGGATGGGAGATATTATTTCTATTCTTTCAGGGTGGAAATGAGTAGTATTCTGTAAGAAGACTTAATCAAATAATTGTTTCTTTTTAATTATTATTATTTTTTATTCCCTTTTAAGAATTTTTCCTCATCATTACTCAGAAGTGAAAAGGAACCCATGACTATAATTTCCACATTCATATTTCAAGGCAGGTTTTTTTCAGCCTCCATGTTTTATGTGCAATTCTACTTCCTGTGTATGTCTAGAAATACACAAGCTCAATCTCTTCACAAACACAAGGGTTTGCACAGGGCTGCATCCAGAACAGCATCTTTTTTTTTTGTTTTTCACACACGCAAAGCCTCTTAAAATGTCCTTTATTGTGCAATCAGATGAGTTTGGAACAACTTGGAGGCAGGAGACAGCAGGAGGGACGAAGACTAAGGTAAAACCTGTTTCTCTGTCACAGCATGATCTGGAATTATGATCAGGAATGTTGACAAAGTGTGTCCAAAAATGTACAAACAGAAATACATAGCAGATTTTTTTTTTCTTTTTTTTTTGTGGTGGGGAAGCTGTAGGGACACGCGGTGGTTCAGCCAGTTGGCTTCATGCCATTGTGCATCACACCAGCTCTGAATCAGCTAGCTCAAAAAACAACAAAAAAACAACACACACACACACACACACACACACACACACACACAAAAAAAAAAAACTTCTTTGGATCTGATGTTCATTGACTGGCTCGCTGATTGACAGACTGA
>QMIH01000090.1:268857-270727 GCA_003987875.1 Clarias batrachus
AAATGCACAAGCTAAAAAAACTGAAATGAGGCGCGAAACAAAACTGACTTGAGAAGATAAATATATAAATGACAATGACTTTTACCTTGATCCAAAACTAGCATATAGTTGGGGGCTAGCTAGCACACTTCTAACGGTGCTAGCTAGCCCCAAAAGAACATTTCGAACACTTCTTCCAGTTGGGTGGGTATATTGCTAAGAAACGTCCAAAGTTGTGTTATATACAGGAATGTTAACATAGCATTACAAATAACATCTGTCATGAAATGTTTAATTATGGAAAGCATGGACCTTTACACTGAGTATTATTAGAGTATTATTTGAATTCAACCTACTTTGTAAGCAACAACAAAACAACACCAACAACAAACATTTCATCAGTCAGGACCTGTTCTGTCCGGTTCTGACTGGATCAAAGCATTTAAGTTATTCTTAGTTTTCAACCTTACATTTGAAACTATCACTATATAAAAACGATGAAAAACTGTTGACTTCCCCTGAAAGCGATTGTAATTAGTGCAGATAATAAACGAAGTGTTGTGTAAAATGTTTGTTTTGTCAGGCAGAGATTTGTGCTACGTGGCTAACGCCACTAATCTCTCATTACTGTCTAATCAGATAATCGAGGCTACGTTTCATAGGTTTAGAGCGCCAGAGGTCAGGGTTGAATGATGATGCCCGTGCTGAAAACTAAGCATCCATTTTAAATAAGAGGGAATTAAATTGTTTATGTAAAAAAAACTCTTAATTTCTCCTCAGCACGCTAGCTGTTGTTTATCTGTCTCAGTGCAGCTCTCAAGGGGATGTCTGGGGTTTTATATCTGTTATAGTATGGGCAAGTGATTTTAACAACACATCAAATTGTAATCTAATTTCATCTTTATTTACGGATTAGATTTTATTAAGACACTATGTTGTTGTTGGTCTTTTGGCTGTTCCTATCGAGGGGCCACCATTGGATGGGTGGCACCAACAACTTGGCACAGTTTTTACGCAGGATGCAACTTTCCCATTTTATCTGGGCTTGGGTTCGGCACTACAGTGGCTGGGGTTTGGGTATTGTCTGAGAATAAAACTGCACGACAGGCAAGAAACCAACCACTGAGCCACCAGTGCCCGTTATCACGACACTATACAGAGATAAATTAGTGGCTGAGTTTCTTTATGAGGATCATGATATTCTGTATTCCATAAATATTACCATTACCATTTTGGTTAGAGTGAAACTACATTTGAAGGCATAAATATGTAAAAATGACAGTTTGTACCTGTCAGTCCTGAACCAAATATGATCCAATCAGAATCTGTCCTGGGCGAAAAAAAAATCAATATGATTAAAATGTAAGTCAAGTAAAAAGAATAGGATGAAAACAAGAGGGAAAAACAAATATATGTCTAAAATATACAAATATTTAAGGAAAGAAATTAATCATTTGTCCGCCAGCATGACTTCAGCCCAGTGTCTCTCCAGAACAATCCAGAGAGTTGATCTAAGCCTCGTTATCTCTGAATGATTTAACACCAACTCAGCAGAACAGATGGAGCATACTTCTCCTCCGGTCCACATATACAAAATAAATAAATGAATTAAAACAGAAAAAAAAAAACATTGTTCGAAAAAAATATTGCGGAGAACAAAGAAATACTTTTTAAAGGGAAAACATTTCACAGTTTAATAAGACTTAATTGAAAACTATAAGTAAAGAAGAAAAGAACAGAAAAAAGGAAACCTAATAAAACCTTGTTTTACATAGCTTAGACTGGTTTCATTATTACTGGCATGGCAGGAAAGAAAAATAGGAAGAGAGGTGACAGAAGGAAGGATTAGGAGAGAACTAAAGAATAAATAAAGTTTGAAAGCAAACTATAT
>QMIH01000090.1:270749-306488 GCA_003987875.1 Clarias batrachus
AACTCAGAGAATAAAAATTGCTTTCACTTGCTTTTTTTACTTTGAATTATATGCGATTTAAAAAACAAACAAACTAACAAACAAACAAAAAAAAACACTATAAATCCAAAGTGTAGGTTGTTTATCAAAAGTTTTTTGTCACAATAGGTTTTGTGTTTTTTGTCAGCCACACGTTGTGGTTGTGTGAATATGCAAGTTATTATGTTAAGATTACATTTTAATAAAAATGAATAAATAAATAAATAAATAAAAAGGTTTAATTCACCCACATCTGCCGCTATTGTAAACAGGTAGTACTGTATTTATGTTAAATTTAATAAAGCATAAAATGTGTCATGAATAAATTCATTCCCATAACTCATTAAATAATGTTCCTGCCACAGGAAAAAAAAAAAAAATGTGTGTGTGTGTTTTCTACAGGAAAGCAAAGTGTTCTCCAAGACAGTTTTATGAAATAGACCAGCTTATTGCCTGACCTTCTGTTCTTTTTAATTATCCATCAGGTGAAACAGCAGTGCTTATTACTGATATTAAGTAAAAAAAGCCTGATGTGCTGATAAACCGTAATCCATCACGGTCTTTAAGGATCACACTACTTACATTTGATTGTGTGATAAACGTGTGTGGTGTTTATAGCGCGCTGTGACACTGCTGTCCTCTGCATTATGTAGGCTGTTCTTTAGTCGAAGCCAGCACCGTGTCCTTCTCGGCTGTTAAACAAAAGTCAAATGCAGGACGTGCAAGATGTGCTGAGGTAGCAACACCAACATTTGTACAGACAGTTGCAATATTATTGCCCCCCCCCCCTCCTGAAATGGATAGGTACACTGCATGGCCAAAAAAAAGTTGGCATTTCAGACGTGTTAAATTATTGTCATGAACCAAGAAAAAAAAAAAAGAAAGAAAAAAGGCTTCAGTTTGCCAGGGAGCGTAAAGATCGGACTTTGGAGCGATGTAAAAAGGTCATGTGACCTGATGAATCCAGACTGACCCTATGCATCAGTAGTGATGGGCGTGTCAGTGTAAGAAGGGACGCGCATGAAGCGATGCACCCATCATGCACACTGTAGTGTCCACTGTACAAGCCTCTACAGCCCTTGCTTTGGTTGATCAGGTCTAGACTCAGCAACGTTTATGGAAGGAAAGAAGATGTATAAATGGATGAGGCAAGAAGGACAGAAAAAGGAAAGCAAATGACATTTGTCAATATGCTACAGTTAATTTCTACTTTAAATTTTCCTGTTTTAACTCTCATTGAGACAGCCCTGAAATTGAAACTCAGTACCTTCTGTTTACTACGAGAAATCCTGAGAAAACAGTGAAATAAACTCTCATGTTACCCCGAGGACACCAGGTTAGGACTTATTGTTGCACCTCACTGGCTGAGCAGGACGATGTTGTCTCTTTTGGGGCTTTGGGGCTTTTTGTTCCTGAGCACGCAGCACATGACAGGATGTAACTACATAAATAAGTGAATAAAGAAATAAATAAATAAAGGGTGCTGAGATTTAGGGGGCAGGCCCTGACGTACGAGTCCTAATGAAACAAGCACAGCACGGCTCTGGAGCTCGAGCCCCGGACCCGCAATTGACGAGCTGTCCACATCGGAGCGTAATTTAAAGACCTTCCCCGAGAGGGCCTGGCTGAGTTATAACTGCCCCCTCTCCCCCTGTCCTCATCACCATCCCTCCCTATTCTTCATTCCTACTCCACAGACATCCCCAGTCCCCTCAGTACCTGAGTCTCTTTCTGCATGCGCTTCGGTCAAATCCGTCTCATCTGGCTTCTCCTCCCGGTCCACTCATCCATCTCAGATTGTTTTCCATCTGTATATTTTCCCGCCTGTACCTATCCTTCTTACATTCCTCTGGTGCTCTCTGTCACCTCCCTGTTCACCTTTACTCTGCTCCATTTGTCTCTGACACTCCATCCATCCCTCTATCTCTCCTCCTCGCCCTTCACCTGTCCGTCTACTTTACTGGCCTCCCGGAGGTGAAGCCTACCTCGACTTTTCAAAGGGGGAAAAAAAAATAAAAATAAAAAAATCTGCATCATACTCGGGCTGTAAGAACAAACGGACAAGTGAATAAATTAATGATAGCAGGAGGGATAGAACAAGCGTTTGTGGGTAAGAAAGATGAAAGTAAGCGTAGGGAAAGGGACGAGGGGAGGAAGGGAGGAAGGAAGGAAGGAAGAAACATGCATAGGCAAGTAAGCGAGAGAGAAAAGCAAGAAAATGAAAGTAAGGATGGGAAGGCAAGAAAGAATGAAAGATTCCAACAATAAATAAATAAACAATTGTAGAAGAAAAGGGCAGATTTTTACAGTGAGAAAGAACAGTGTTTCAGATATCAGCACTACAGAGCAGTCCAGACCAGAGGATTACAGAACATGCCGTTACACGGAGTTACATAAAACATTGTTGTAGAACGAAGTGTTAGAGAATAAAGTGTTACAGATAACAGCGTTGCAGAACGAAGCTTTACACACTATACAGCTTTTATACAGTGTTACAGAACACAATGTTACAGAACACAATGTTACAGAACACAATGTTACAGAACACAATGTTACAGAAAAGAATGTTAGAGAACAGAATGTTACAGAAAAGAGTGTTACAGAACACAGCTTTACACATGAGACTGTTACAGAACACAGTTACAGAACACAAGCGCTACAAGATGTAGTGTGTTACGCAACAGAACGTTACAGAACAGAGCATAAGTACAGAACAAAGTGTTACAGAAAACAGCATTACAGAGCACAGCGCTACAGAACAGCATGCTATAGAACCCACGCACTTCAGAATAGTGTTTACGGAACACACTCGCACAGAACAGAGCATAAGAAGAGAGTGTTTCAAAGCACTGTGTTATACGCCTATCTCACCTATGCGGTTTGACTCGCGGTTCCGCAAGCATCCGAAAGGACGGCAAAAAAAAAATGAAACGTTGAATTTTTCGCGCGGTAAGATAGAAACGTAATCACTCCTCCAAAACTCGCGGTGAATCGTGATGAACCGTACTTACGGCCATCGCGCGAAACCGCGTAGGTGAGATGCTAGGGGTATTACAGAACAGAGTGTTACAGAAGAGCGTGTTACAGGACGCGGTGTTATAGGTAATGTAATGTTACACAACATTCCAGGCTTATTGTGTCAGGGATGAATAGGAGGCAGGATGTGAATGCGGACAAGCTTTTATTACGTTAAACCCGCACACACACACTCACAGAATGGCAGGGCTCAGCATGAAAAGAGGAAATAGGACTGAAATTAGCTTGGCGTTAGCGTTAGCTTAACATCTAAGACATGTTGAGAGACTGAACAAACTGAACCATGTAACAACATAACCATGAGCTCAACAAACGAGAGATGAATAGCCTTACAATAAATAAGTTTTAGGAGATGAGCACTATTCCAGCTAATACATCTTTCAAAGCTTGTAATTAGTGACTGAATTCTAAGGCACTGTCTGTTTTATGCGCTGGTACTGTACAAGCCACTTGTACTTTTTTTTTTTTTTTTTTTTTTTTTTTTTTTTTTTCTCTCTCTTTTCTAATCTGAGCCTGCAGTGGGAATTTGGGGAATTTCCGTTTGTTTATACTGTACATTTATTTGCCGGGAATCAGATTAGGCAAAATGATTCAGGCATAAATGATTCAGTAATAAATGATTCAGGCATAAATGATTCACTTGCTGCAGTTTGTTTGTTTTGTTGACTTTTTTTTTTCTTTCCCAATTTAGTCCAGTGCATTGGTTTTAGCTGAACTGTACAAGATGAGATGAGCCAGAGACAGAGGAAGCACTTGACGTGCACTAGTCATGGAAACACTATAGTTTTCTTTCCTCTCCAGGCAAATGAAATTTAGCTCAACATGTGGAAGGCCAGTAAATTATTAGCTGGATGAAATCTGTCACCAGGCAACAGGAAATGCAGATAGTCTGCCTTCTTTCTCTCTCGTCCATAATCTGCTGCTCCGTATTACAGAGATAAGAACCCTTGAGTGTCCCGACCGGGCTCTCTTTCGTGTTTTGTGCTTCTCCTTGAAGTGTGATGGAGAGCTTGTCACTGTGGAAAGTTCAGGATGCGATGCTGAAGTTGGAGAGAGAGAGAGAGAGAGAGAGAGACTTTGAAGGAGGGTCAGAAATATAGAGGTGGACTTTAGAGTCACTCTGCTCTTCTCCTCTGGGAGATATAAATCACCTGGAAGACGAATTGGTGTTACAGTATGAGGAATGTGTGTGTGTGTGTGTGTGTGTGTGTGTGTGTGTGTGTACACGCACAAACAAGAAATCCTGTATAATTTTTGTATAACAATTATAGCAACAGTCTCAATATTTATTGCTGTATCACGCTGCACTGACTTAGAACAGCCGACACGAGGTAAAGATTATGAGGCGTGGCCTGTGTATCTGATTGGTCCATCAAAAGAGGCGTGGCTTGAGTTCCTGTCAGTCAGTGCAAGTCATGCCCCTGTGATAGTCGATCTTAGCACAGAAGGAGGGTCCTCAATGACTGTCAGTCCTAGTGAAGGAAGTGTGGCCTATTTGAGTGTCAAAACTAGTGGAGGGGGTGTGGCCTATGTGACAGTCCTCTTGGAGGAGGTGTGGCCTATGTGGCTAAACATAATGTGGCCTATTTGAGAGTCAAAACTAGTGGAGGGGGTGTGGCCTATGTGACAGTCCTCTTGGAGGAGGTGTGGCCTATGTGGCTAAACATAATGAGGCCTATTTGATGGTAAGGGTGTGACTCGGTCTTGGCGCAGGAGGCGTCAATACTAGTGAAGGAGGTGTGGCCTTTGTCAGTGTCACTTATGGTTATCTTGTTATTGAATAATGGTCTTAGTGAATGAGGTGTGGCCTATGTGCTGTCATGCGAGTCAAGGAGGTGTGTGTGGGGTCTGTGCCACTAGACCCAGTGAACAGGGCGTGGCCTCTGTACTGCGAAGAAAGCACGGTCTATTTGCCCATATGTCACAGTGAGCAAGTGTGTCAAAGAAGAAGGCGTGGCCTATATGACTGTAACCGTGACGGGAGGTATGACCGGTGTGATGGCCGGCCCCAGTCAGGGGCGTGTGGTCTCGGTGCTGTTAATCCGTGTCCAGGAAGCAAGTGCTCGAAGCTCAGACATTTTCATCAGATCAGATTAAAATGTAACTATTTATAAAATCTTGACTCATATTTTATGCAGCTCTGCCGCATATCACATCAAACCGTGTGCTTATTTCAGTGTATTATGTATGAGGATCCGCAGCGTATTGTACAAGTAAGGATCCACAGAATCCATATGTGGCCTCGGACAGCTGCATCGTGTGTTCAGGCTCCTCTGTGCTCAGTACGTAGAGCTCATTTGAATATTGCTCGTAGTGCATGTTAATATTGCAAATGAGATGGTAATAATGGACGGCTAATAATCGCTGTACATCCTCAAAGCAGCCGAGGAGATTTATAGCGCAGGCTATGCGAACTCACATCTTTACAAATTAAATGGACAATTTGTGCTCGGGATTAATTTATTCTTTCATGGGAAAGCTCGCCGCTCGTTTCGAGAAATTGAAGAAACATTGAGATGCAATCAGTGTTTAAATCCAAACACTGCATATATCTACCGTAATGACGTCTAGTGCCGAGATGATATATAAGAAGCTTTAAGGGCCGGGTATTTGATTATTCCGCTTTTATTCACTGATACTGGTGTTTGACCCCCCGAGTAAATCTCACAGCCTTATTTTCTGCTGAATAAAGGTTTTCTTACAGGCTGCGGATTTGCCCTTTAAAGGGAAAAGCTGTTATTCTGTGTAACAGGACCAGAATTAGAGATTAAGGGATGCTATGTGTGTTCTGCTTTGCCTACAAACAGACAATTTCAATGGCGTATAAAGATTCAAAGGTGAAATTTAGCTAAAATGAGGCCATGCACTAAGATAATCACCGTGCCTTATTCAGCAGGGAGAAGACTCGAAAGTAAACACGATACAGAGATTTCCTTCTGATTCCAACATCTTGTTCATGTTGGGCAGTTTGAGTCCGTTAATCAGGGAGTTTGCAAAATCAATATGTTGTTGTTTTAAATGCATACTTTCAATATTCAATACACTCTTCCTAATGCCTCGGATCTGTGTGCATGGAGTTTGCATGTTCTCCCTGTGATTGATGGGTTTCCTCCGGGTAATTTGGTTTTCTTCCACAGTGCAAAGACAGGGAGATTAGGCTGGTGGTGGTGTTCAACAATTGCCAATCGTTGTGTGAGTGTGTGTGGCTGTGGGTGCACATGTGCCTTGCAATGGATTGGTACCCTGTCCAGGGCGTTGCCTGCCTTGTGTCCAAGCCACTTCAGGCTTCCTGTGACCCTGTACTGGATAAACAGTATGTAGAATGAATGAATGAGTATTTCCGATCTCTTTATACAGTACTGTATCATCTTAATCTGTCGTATTGCCTTTATATGGCCTCAAAATAGACATTAGAATATAAATAGTCCTGAAGTTTGAAAGATGCACATGAACTATGCAGGCGAAACAAAACAAGGGACGTGTGAGGATTGGTTTCTTTATTTATTATATATTTTTTGTTGTTGTGTAGAAAAGAAAGTCCTATAGAGTTCCATATGTCATGTTAGTATTAATGCTAATATTAGTCTTAGCAAGAACTACAGTGTATAAGTATGCTGCACTGATAAGTTAGTAATTATAAGTAATAATTATCAACTCGAAACATTAACTGCTCATTAATGGGTACGTTAAAAATACTGTGAATGCCTAGTAAATAAAAGTCCTGTAAGAGAAAACATAGTTCACTAATTAGAGGGCCATTATAGTCAGGACATTTTCATGATCTGTGATGAGTATAAACTAGTGTGAGCTCTAAAGACAATAAAGATTTTATAGTGTCTTTATCTGACTTTATTTAAAAAGGGATCTCTTTTGGAAAATTACCATTTTAACTCACTCAGATTTGAAAAAAAAAGCATTTTAAAATTTTTGTATTGCCTGGAGTTTAAATAAGGCAGTTAGACTGTCGCCTACTGTGACCTCATATAAGAAGATGCCCTCTCCAGGGTTGTTGTTCAGATGTGTGCTCTTTGGAGGGGTGTGGCTCAGCAGTGCAGTGGAACCTTGGATTATGAACATAATTTGTCCCGGAAGTGGGCTTGTATATCAAAACACTCACAAACCAAATCATGTTTTCCCATAGGAAATAATGGAAACTCAATTTTATTCGTTCCACAGCCCAATAAAAAATACCTATAAATAATTACTACAAAATATAAAGTAAAAATAAAACAAATTAACCTGCAACAGAGCAGTGTTACTGTGTAGAGCAGTGTGTGTGTGTGTGTGTGTGTGTGGGTGTTAAGGTGAGAGGAAGAAGGGATGTGTTTGTGAAGGAGCACGGTGTCCATTGACGCATGCCTGCAAAGTGCAGGCTGATACAGAGAGATAAAATGGATCTTTAACCTCTCTAATGAGACTTGCTTTTGCTTTACAAAAATTGATTATACCAGTGAGAGACGAGCACTAAGACCCAGCAGGGGAGACGATTACCCACAATTCTGCAACGCAAGAGTGAGAAAAATCATTGACTCAGTTGTGATCGCGTGACGCGTCAAAACAAGAAGCGCATGCGTG
The DNA here is from genome assembly GCA_003987875.1 of Clarias batrachus. Taxonomy (NCBI): domain Eukaryota; kingdom Metazoa; phylum Chordata; class Actinopteri; order Siluriformes; family Clariidae; genus Clarias; species Clarias batrachus. Next base: position 278,379 of record QMIH01000090.1, read on the forward strand.
CTACATGATACTTGGTACTTGTAAACCAAGATTTGTTCTTTTTTCAAGTCAAAATTTATTAAAAATCTTTGCTCGTCTTGCGGAACGCTCGCAAACCGCATTACTCGCAATCCGAGGTTCCACTTTAGCTCATTTACCTAGACAATGGTGATATGGTATATTTGGAGGAGGTGTTTAGTAAAGGAAAATTGTGGAATAAAAGAATGCATTATTTGAAGGGGAATTCAGGTAGAACATTAACACACAACCACACAAGACCTATGTTGACTTGTTAAAGAAATAGCTAAATGTCTTTTAAGGATCTTGTTAAAAAAAAAAAAAAACTAGAACGCCAGCACCAACCCACCTTCAGAGGACAATAGGGATTTTGTTAAATAGTGTCTGTATAAATAGTGCCTGCCTGAAAGTTCCATTAAATATATTTGTAATAGGAAGAAAGCTATTGAAGAAAAAAAAAATTTCATTACTTTTGACCTCGTTGTGACCTTGACCCTGCTTGGATCAATTCCAAAATTGAATGAGTTTATCTGCTGTTTGCAAACTTAATTGCCTATGGATCCTTCAAACATTCATCGTGGATAGCCAGAAAGTAACATTTATGGATGGCAAACAGAAAGGACGCTATTGAGGAACAAAATATTTTGGACCTGGTCCACTTCAGATAAATTAAAATCAAATTAGTTTAGCTGCTGGCTACAATGAAAATTCCATTTTAATCCTCCAAATCTCAGACAGGTGCATGAATGAAGAATTAAAGAGATCTGCAATATAAAAGAAATGGAAATTGAAGGGATTGTATTCCTTGTAGAAACTCTTCAAGGTGTAGTACAGTAGCTATACGTACGTAGAACCTTTATAGTGTATAGATACAGTACAATACAAAGCCATATATAGTGTTCTACAGACAGACTGTGTTTTATAAAGCTATAAAGATGTTTATCACAAGCCTGAGCAAAATAAAGTGTTTAGATTGCTCTGCATAATTTCCATGATGGATTCTTTGTTTCAGCTCTCCTCCAAAAAAGTCAGTTTGCCTGATTGAATTATAATGTCGTCGCCAATAACGGTCACACTGCTGGCTCATAGCATCATGGAACATCAAATATGTATGGCTACATTATCGTAGCCAAAAAAGCCACCAAACAATTGAAACTGTGGGGAAAAGAAACAACGCGTGTTAATGGACCTCTGAGGTTCTCCTGGCCGGGTGACGTGATCGAATCTGACACGTATTTCGGTTTAGTTTAATGCCGAAACATCACCCGAGCTCAAAGAAACGTCACACTTTTTTTATCTGAGACCCTGATGAGAAAGCTGTTTGCTCAAAATAGCTCGAAACTATCGGTTCCATTTGTTCTCATTGCTTTCCTAAATCATATTCTATTTCCTCCTGCGCAGCTGATCGATATCCGTGTTGATGAAATATCGGGATCCCTGTCTCATCTTGGTGGATTACTCTGAATCAGAGCGTGCACCGGTGTACCTTTTAATTCTCCTCTTTTCACACATGGAGGGCTCTTTCATTACTATAATCTCCATCACGGCAAAGTTATGATTCTGGGAAAATCCGAGCGCCGGTGTGTGTTTTTCCTGCTTCTCCATTACTGTTGGAGCTGGAGACCTAATTACTTCTTGAAGTGTGCTCATGAAACCAGGCAGCAATTTTGTAGTCTCCATTTTCAATTTTGGCTCTTAATAAACCCTTCCAATAAGCTCATTTCAATGCAGTGGAACATTACACTTCTATGGAGACTGCATGATGATTCAGCTTATACCACAGTGCTGTTGAATTCTGGATTCTGAAAAAGAAAGGGGATTCTCAATGGGCATGAATTAGCTTTTTTATTATTATTATTATTTTTTTTTTTTAACAGTGATGAAGGTTTACTAGTATACTGTATTAATACACTCATTGTTACAGGCTAACATGTCCTTAATCACTGGGATGTCAACATCCACATACACAGATTAAGAAGATGTTTGATCATTGCTACAGTGGAGTTTTCTGTAAGGTGATTTGTAACCGTCAGAAGTAAAGCTGTAACTTTAGATTTTGACAAACAACTCTTTAGAGCCGTCATTGCACAAGTGAGAATGGGAACTAAAAGCGTTTCTTAAAAGCTGCTTTGTGACTTTGGCCATTGTTCAAAATGAAATAAAATATAATAATATATGATAATTATATTCTTTTCTTAATACATAATTTTTGTATAAAATTATATATAAACACAGCTGTGGCTAAAAGTTTTCAGAATGACACGAAAACTAATTCTCACAAAATCTGCTGCCTCATTGATTTTAGATCTTTTGTCAGATGTTACTCTGGTACACTAAAGAATAATTACAAGCATTTCATAAGTGTCAAAAGACGTTAATTGACAATTACATTAATTACATTTATGCAAAGAGTCAACTTTTGCAGTGTTGATCCTTCTTTTTCAAGACCTCTGCAGTTCGCCCTGGCACGCTGTCAATCAACGTCTGGGCCACATCCTGACTGACGGCAGCCAACTCTTGCATAATCAACGCCTGGAGTTTATCCGAATTTGTGGGTTTTTGTTTGTCCACCCGCCTCTTGGGGATTGACCAAGTTCTCAATGGGATTAAAGTCCGGGGAGTTTCCTGGCCACAGACCCAAAAGTTCAATGTTTTGTTCCTCGAACCAATTAGTTATCAGTTTTGCCTTATAGCGAGGAGCTCCATCATACTGGAGAAGGCATTGTTCATCACCAAACTCTTCCTGAATGGTTGGGGGAAGTTGCTCTTGGAGGTTTTTGTATCATTGTTTATTCATGGCTGTGTTCTCAGGCAAAAAATTGTGAGTGAGCCCACTGCATTGGCTGAGAAGCGACTCCACACATGACTGGTCACGGGTGGACACATGGTAGCTATTTGGTCAGCATTGGTTGCTTTAAATCAACTGTTCCTGAACACCTCTTTGTGGAATTGCATGCTTCTAGCCAATTAGAACTCCAAAGATCAGAAATTTCACAGATAAAAAAAAAAAAAACACCCTATTTTGAGGCTTTTGCAAACCATATTTTTGATAAAAATATTTTTTTTAAAAAGAGAGAGATTCAGTAGTAGCCCACTTATTGTGTATATTTAAGAGATATTATTTGCAATACCCATACCAGCCTTGTTTAAAGTCCATGAAATTAGTCTAAAATGTTTTCTGCATATTCTCTGGTACATTATCATCACTCCTGATAATTACTATCCTAAAGATTCATCCCGCTCCAGCATGCAGTACAAGCTATTGTAGCACCATCAGCCTCACAGCGTGCCTAAATTCAACAAATAGATTTAACAAACGTTAACTTTATAACAGTAAAGCTTACAGTTTCGCCATCTGAAGTTGAGTCATGCACAGTCGGGAAACAGATCCGCACTTGCGATTCTGTATTTGTAAAATAAAATAAATAAATAAAAAAAACAACAACTCGCTTTGATAAATCAGTCCGATGTAAAATGTTTAACGCACGGACAACTTTCGGGATAGCTGTCAGAACATTTCCACCGTTAATCAAATACAGCAACTGCTTCTTCACTTGGGGGGAAAAAAAAAAAAAAAAAAACGGCACGCACTGGGCCGAGCTAACCATAATGAGCCGAAGTCCGTAACGAATAGTGATTATGCTGAAGAGGTTGAATTTTAAAGAAAACAGATGGTAATTTCAAGAAGAAAAAGAGGAAAGGACGCAGTTTGCGCATGTGTTTTTGCAACTAAATGCACACTAGAGACCTATAAGACTTTCTAAAGAGATCGAAAAGTGAATTTTCATAATAGGGCCCCCTTTTACTGAAATAAAAGCAACTTCATGTTGGTAACAGTAACCGTGTCCCATCACACCGCTCTGTTTTTAATGATTTTCTTAGAACAGCATGCTCTGTCATGTTCTATTGCTCATAAATGGAATTATATCCAATTATCTAACCAGCAAACCACATGATTATCATTCAAATTGATCATATGATTAATTGGAGAAGTGCTTACTGCAGCCACGTTGAATTTCAGTCCTCTTTGTCCCCGCAGTTATTTCTGGAGGAAATTCAGTCTTGCATCTCTTGTAACACTGTCAGCTCTAATAACAGCTCCGTGTTTGGATGAGCTTCTGCCGCACTTGTGAGTTGCTTCGGATAAAAGTGTCTGCCAAATGGATAAATGCGAATAAACGGAATGCCTGATGGAGTAGGAGCGTTAAAATACACAACAAGCCGCTTTTTTCGTCCGACACCTCAACGCAAAATCTGATCTAAATATCCTGGAAACAAAAACACAGCCTTAGTGTGTTAGCCAGAATAGCGCTAATATTGTCTTTTGTTCTGCTCTAATAATAGGAGGGGGAATATCTGTGAGCTCAGCATGTGGTAGCTTTAAAGCGGAGCCGGAGTTCTCGTGCTGTCAGTATAACTTTCCGTGGATTTTTTTTTTAGTTCCCCTGTGAAAGTGTAGCAGATACAGATGGGCTTTGCCGTAACTCAAGATGTCTGAAATCAGACGTGCTAATAGTTGCGCTGTTGTTCCTTTACAGCAGCAACAATCTGAGATGTTTCGCCTGCTGTGCTCACTGTGTAGGAGGCAGGAGAAACAATAAATCCGCAAGGCTGTAATTTTCAAAACTTTCTCGTTCCAGCAGAGATATGGTTTATAATGCATGTATATATATATATATATATCCATTCTCTTGTTGGTATCGGAAAGGATATCGGGGGTGGGGGGGGGGGTTTCCGGTTTCCGTGCCATCCTCTGAATAACACTCTTTGAGGGTTCGCCAGGAAAACCGTATTTGTTCCAAATGTCACTCTGACACTGCTTTAAACAAATTGGTGACCCAATAGGCCTGCACCATGAAGACGTGCTGCTCATTACTGTGACTGAGTGAAGGGGTAAGACATTAAATAGTGCCATGGCTGTCTTGCGCCCACCATATCGGTCTGACTTAGGAGCATCCCAGTGTGGTCGAAGCTCCATATACTGCGGAGGTTTGTACATTGTTTCATTCAGATTGCTTTGTCCTAGTGAGAGGTATTACAGGATATTCAGGGCTTCCTTTATGAATCACATGTACACACACACACACACACACACACACACACACACACACACACACACACACGCACACCACACACACACAGGAACTAGGAACTATAATGTTAAAACCATTAACAGTAAAGCTGCCTAGGTTTTGTATTCCCCTTGTGCCACCAGCGCGGATCTGGGCGTGGCTCCGCAGCAGTGTTAACATCAATTACACTGATGTAATTGGTGTAGGACATCAATAATGAAAGTCTGATTTTTTTTTTCATCAATAAATAAAAAATAAATGATAATGTGATTGACAGATGAATGGACCAATTATTTTAAAATCAATGTCTCTTTCGTTCCAGCAATGTATTGCAGTGCACCTTGCATTTGGTGGTTAAAAAAATGACTTTGCCCCGCCCACCGACATAAAAAAAAAATCAAATCCCCTTGTTATTTGGTACGACTGCACTTGCTCTTGGAAACATCAGCCACATTTCCACTAAAAACTGCAACAACAAAAAAAAAGTCAAATAAAATCAGTAGGAAAAGGTATGTTAACGTTGAGGTTTATATTGTATAAGAGCTAGACAGAATATAATAGCATATAATCTAGCTAGCTAGTGAATAGTATATTGTGTTAATACAGCTTTACTTGTAGCATGTAGCATTATTTAACCTTGACTTCACCTAGTGATGTTATCGACTACCGCAACATAACATCAGATTAATATCATTAGCTTATGTGTTCACTAACATGTTCACTAACGTTACCAAGTTTACTGTTACACTGCGTTCTAGCTTACTTCGCTAACGGTAAACCCTGAGCGTGTCACATGAACATCACATGAACCCTGAACATTTTTATTGACTACAAGTGAATACAGTTCCTCTAACCTCTATAGCGTCAGAAGTACCGCCGCTTTGCAGACTGCAGTTACAAATTGAACAAAGTTAACGGCGCAAATAAACATGCTGTGTGAAGCCACTTTAGCTTAAGCAGGAAGTACAGTATTAGCATTGTGCACACTGCGTTTATCTGTAGCTGTTTTTTTTTAAAAAAAAGTAAATTTAGTTACAGAGCCCTCTTGTATGAAATTTCATTTACAATGCCCCGACAGCACCGTAGCCTCTTGCTGTTGTGCCTTTTTTTTTAGCAGTTGCACTTTGATGAAAATGTCTCTTAAAACTGAAATATTTGAATAAAGATGTGATTAAATAAATTTATGATTATTGTTAATGAAAGTTAGTGTGCATGAGTGAAATTTGATGTTTATTGTTTGTTAGATGAAAATTAGCTTAAAAACGTTTGCAGTGGTTCCTCTGGGTGCGGTGCGGGGTGGGTCCTCTATGGATCTGCGGTTTGTCTGGCGCATCTCATGGGTACTTGATTGGGATCTGATGGGTTTGGGTGATTTGTTGGCAGCCTTACGCTCTTTTCTCTGGCTCCTGGTGTTCTGGTGGCTTTCTGACATAGACAGTATTGTTATTTTTCCGTTTTTTTTTTTTCTGTGGTTATCAAATTAGACAGCATGTTGTCTGCACAGGCATGCGTGAGCCTGGGGTGTCCATAACCCTGTCTGGAGTTTATCGATGTATAGGTGGTGTTCGCCTGTCAGTGGTCATAATATTATGGCTGATCCGTATATATATATATATCGTATTCCTGTGGAAGGAGACGCTTGCACGAGTGGAAAAATTAAGCTGTGGATTTACTAGCCATAGTACGCTAACAGGAGCGTGTTGCAAAGTTACCAAGGGTTTGTGAGAGGATATAAGAAACATTGATTAATGTTCAGAAGCCAGCTAGTTGAAATTCAGCTCACAGAGTGGGTAGGAGACTCAGATGTGCTGAGGAGATGAGAAATATCACTCTCTAGCTTAGCATGGTAGCCTTCAGGATAATGTTTGCAGTTAATATGGATGTTCAATTGAATTTATTATAAAAGGTTAAGGATTGAAAGAAAGTAGGATTCATTATTCCTTCATGTGTGTGACATGACAATATCACATGGTTTATCAGTTTGAAGGGAAACCTTGAGCACGCTGGCTAAAGTGCAGAGGTTCAGCTTTCCTAAAAAAAAAACAAAAAAAGTTCTTTATTTATGCTGCAGTAAAGTAACCTCAGAAGAGACGTCCAAACTGGGAAAACAAACATGGCTGACTCGGTGATCGTCTTTTGTTAGCAACATACTGTAGGTTAGCCGTATAACGTGTGTGATGAGTGGTGCATACAGTATTTTAATCCTCATAAAAGCTAACTGTATGGACAATATTATAGATTTACCAAACAAATATATATCTGTGTGCAAAGTACAAAGCTGTAGCACTGCAGAAATACCATAATGTCATAGATTTTAATCTGACCATCATAAAGAGGAAATAAACTCAGGATCTGCAATATGCAAAATGTTACCAAGACCATAAGAATGCTGCTCACCGTTCATTTAATTATTAAAAGATTTTGTCGTTATCAACAGGTCATGCCGTACCCAGGCCCCCCTTTTCTTTAGTTTCAGTAACTTAATATTCTCTCAATTATGATTTTTTCATATGCACATTTCTCCATGGTGATATAAACAGTATATATATTTTATTTATTTATTTATTTATTTATTTATTAATATAATATATATATTTCAAGACATATTCCCAACCCCTACAGCACTGACTATTAAAAGCTGAAAAACTATTTATTTCAGCATCTGAAAAGACACAGCTCGCTTAAAATAAAACTACATGCATGGTGTATACAGTATGCTGTGATTCTGACCTAGTAATTGGATTAATAGGTGAAAGGCTGCTCTTAAAGACATTAGAAATCATCTTAGCATAGATTACATTCGACATGGTAACTCTTATATTTCTTATAACTCTTCCATTGTTCAGTCTACCTAGTTAAATAACATGCAGTTTGAGCAATTGTTTTCAGCCCCCAGGTCACTTCTCTCTGTGGCCAGAGCATTTTTTTTCTCTTTACACACACAGGTGGGAGTTGTAAATGTATCATGATGGGATAAAAGCAGCCATTTTCCGACTGTAGAGTCTTGCATAATATGTAATTTACATCCCAATTATGCATCTGTAACGAGCTGTACGGCGCAGCATCGCCACAGCAGATGTAAGACAACATGGTGTATGCTACTTCTCGCTTATTCACTTATTCCCGCTACAGATGCTGTGATAATATAATATTTTATTATATGTATATGTCTAAATGTGTGCAAGCTTCAAATTAATTCATTAATTAAATAAATCTTTCACATTAGTGCTGCGTTTGCCTACGACTCATTTAAAAAAAAAAAAAAAAAAAAACTTGAAATTCCCTTTTTGGAATATTGGGAGGTTCTTCTCAATCCCAGGTTCAGTTCAACGTGGACACTTACACAGTTTACAGTAAATGAAACCACGTCAATATTTTAAATGTACGGTAATAATGGCATGTGCTATTAATTGCTAATGATAACAATGTGATGTAAATTAATCCATTATGAAACCATTTTCACTACAATTTTGGATAACTGTGCTGTTTTGTCCTCAATTCTTTAGTGAATCCTGACACCTAGTGTGGACGTTATGGGTTGTCATGCTAAGCTATATTTAGTTGGCACTTTCAGAGAGCAAGGGAGGAAAACACAAAGTGTGTTCTCATTTTTTTTGCACTTGACACACAATTGTTACAGTTTAACTTTGGATTGCGAGCATAATTCGTTCCAGAAACATGCTTGTAATCCAAATCACTTGTATATCAAAGTGAATTCCCTCATAAGAAATAAGGGAAGTTCCAGTGAATCGTTCCACAATACAAAGTATAAAGTAAAAATAAAACAAATTAACCAGCACTTTCCCTTTGAAAAGTATCGCGGCTGGTGTGGTCACTGGAATTTTCTACTTTTTGTGGGACTTTAACAAGTACGTGACTTTTTGTCTCCTTTTGAGGTTCTCGTGGAAATGTGACATTGCATTGTCATCACAGTGTTAAACAGTACGTACATGCACAGATGTTATCTATGTGAGTGACACACGTGCACTCCGACTGAGCATGGCAGCAATTACTCACTATCCCGCAGCGCAAAAGAGAAGAACTATTTGCTCAGCAAACAAAGCGTATGCGTACTACTCATATTTTTCTTCAAATTTATGAAAACAATTCGCTCTTCTTGCAAAACACTCCAAGACCAAGTTACTCGCAATCCAAGGTATTACTGTTTTTTTTTTTTTTNGGGGGGGGGGGGGGGGCTTTACCATTCTTGGGGTTTGCCACAGGGGACTTGATGCACACATTCTAGGCAAGTTTTATGCCAGATGCCGTTCCTGGCGCAACCCTTCCAGAGGTTTATCAGAGGGTTGGGTCCGGCACAGCATGCAGTGACTAGGTAATATGAGGTGGGTGTATGATTGAGGGTCTTCTCCAAGGACTCAACAGCAGCAGGGCACAAACCCCGGTCCTCTAATCAACAACCCATAGGCTTAGCTGCCTGAGCCAACACTGCCACGCCCTTAACACAGGTTAATCAGGATAAGTTTTGAATAAACATATTTAAAAGACAATTTCTTTTAAATCTTTTGCCTTCATTTAGCTTGAAATGTCTTCTGGGTGATTTGGGCCATCAGCTGTCCATTCCATCAGAAATAGTCACCTCAACCTTAAGACCAGACCTGGTACTATGGTCCAAATCTATACGCACTATAGATCTCTATTTTATAGAGCTGACAGTGCCATGGGAGGACGCAATAGACGAGGCAAATGAGAGAAAGAGCTTACGGTATGCTGAGCTGAAGCTCGAGGCAGAACAATGGGGCTGGAGAGCAACAGTCTACCCGGTGGAGGTTGGCTGCCGTGGCTTTATTGCTACATCCACAATTAGGCTTTTTAAATAACTGGGGATCCGTGGCCAAGCTCTGCACCACACCATCAAAGAGACTTCAGAGGCTGCTGAGCACAGTAGTCAATGGATGTGGATTAGGAGGAAAGATCACAGCTGGGCCCCCAAGACGTTAGGGACACACACCCTGGTCCGATCAGCCTGGGTGGGCCTGCCTTAGCAGAGGGTGTATTGTGAGTAAAAGGCCAAAACACCCGATAATGCTTTGGAACACAACTGACATGTGCCCCTAACGTCTGTTGGTGGCCTGGCATAACATCTTCATCATCCTTCTATGAAGGAACTTAAAGGGACTATTTCCATCTTGTCCTATAACTGGAAACTGGGGATAGTTATTAACTACTTAGCTCCATTCTTATTGGACTTACTGGACTCCACATTAACTTAAAGACATCAACTGTTATATTGAACTTCCAGCGGCCTAACACACAGTATGACCGCAGATCAATCCCTGCTATGTGTTATCTCCCAAATGAGGTTGGGTTCCCTGTTGAGTCTGGTTCCTCCTTCAAGGGTTTTTTCTAATGCCATCTCAGCAGGTTTTTTTTCCGTCGCCTTCGGTTTGCTCATCATTCTAATATTTTGATTCATACACATTTTTCATATTACATACAAATTTTCATAGCTTTGAGACAATGACAATTGTTAAAAGCTCTATACAAATTCAATTGAATTGAAAATGGCGTAGTGGTTACCACTGTCGCCGTGCACCACCAGAGTCCAGGTTCGAGTCCCTCTCTGTGTACATGGAGTTTGCATGCTCTCCCTGTGCTTAATGGGTTTCCTCTGAGTACTCCAGTTTCCTCCCAAAGACATGGAGATTAGTCTAATTTGCGTTTTCAAAATTTCCTGTAAAAGTGTGTAAATGAGTGCGAGTGTTTGTATGTGTGTATGCCCTACGATGGATTGGGTTTACTTTATGCGGATTGTATGTCAGGAATTTGGCTATACAGAATTATTCCCGGAAATCTCTAGTAATTGAGAATATCTTTATTTCTTTCTACTGAACCCCAGTTCCCAGCAGCCACCACTGTTGCCTTGTTACACCGTAGTATGGATACATGTTTTCAGTTGCACCTTGATTTGATTTGTTATTAAAGCTCAGTGTTTCTGCATTTCATTGGTAAACCTCTGTTATCTAGTGTGCGCATCTCGCCATGGTCTTGTTTATCTCCTGGTTCATTCTGGCTTGTGCACATTTTATGAATCTTGTACAAATATATCTGAAACTCCTTCAGATTTTTCCAGCCTACCGCCAGTAACCGTCACATCCTGTCCTCTGGACACTGCAACACAACATTGTTTCCACTTAAAAGCATCCGTGGTAGTGTTTGTTTAACATGATATTACTGTAGCGCATATATATTGTACACAAACACACACACACACACTGAATCTGAAACTAGTGTTCGTCCTAGGACTCCGGGGATCACTGCTGTTTTATTATGTTTACTTTTCTGCACTTGGTTATGATGAATTTAGCATCTTTCAGATCTCGAGCACCCACAGCACACCAGATTCTGACGAAAAAAAAACAGTGTGTAAGAATAACGCTTCCAGACAGTACTGACTTCTCACCTCGCTACAAGTGATTGATGTTCTCATTCCTATGAAGAACGTAAAAGCCGTCGCTAACAGCTGCAGTGATGAAGGAAAGCCCAGCTCAGGAACTGAAAATACGTGAGGGAAGATGTTAGTATTTTGATCTTCTGCTGCTTTGTGCTTCAGGGTTGCTGATGGACCGTCGTAACGCACCTGTTGAAGCGCAGAGAGCCTTCGCCCACGACGTATGATCTCTTTTGATTCGGTTGCTAAGACACTGATCAGTCAATGAGTGTTTGATGGAAACCCAGAACACGGAGCTGAGAGTATCGCCATTCAGAGCAGTTCTTTAAAAGCTTTGTTTATAGAGGAACGTGGTGCGAAGAGGCATTTCATTATGCGCTTTAGAGAGTTCAGGGACGTCAGGAAAGAATTGTTGCACAGGTAAGGAAAAAAAAAAGCAGCTGAATGGCTAGTGAAGGAAATAAAATCAGAATCCAGAGAGGTGCAAGGCGTCTGTTGTTTTGCCATGCTGCCAGGAGGTTGCAGATGTTAATCCAGAATATTGATCATTCACCAGTGACCAGGTTCCTCTACACTTTCAGAAAAATGGTTTATCTACATTCTCAGGGGGAAGAAAAAAGAGCCATTTTATTTACAAGATCTATATTCTTAAAGCAGGAATAATCAAATGACCACTGTTGTACATTGTGCAGAACAGGCACATGGTCAGAGTGCAGACTCAGTCATGATACAGCGCCCCCTGTAAAGAGTAAAGCGCCTTGCTCTAGGGCTTGTCAGTGCTGGGGCTCCTGATTGCTTAACTATTGGCCAATCACAGTGTACTAGATTAAACTCCCCCACCCCCCCTTTCCTTTTAAAAGGGCAACTAACAAGCAAAATTTTATCTGAATGTATAGAAAAATTTCTGTCTCTAATATCCAAGATTCCATTATTTTGTTGATTGATTGATTTGTGAAACACATCAACGTGGTGTTTAGTGGGCCACCATGAAGCAACATTACTATTACTGCCCTATAGGAGCATGATGTGACTGTTATAAATCACTGACCCTGGAGACTCCTTCCATAAATGTGAAACGAAAACATTCAGACAAACCTGTTATTTGCTGCTGAAAAAATTCTGAAAAACGGCTAAAATGTGCAGTTCCTCAAATGCCCACTAGGACCACCGCTAGCTCCAAAAGAGAGTCTATCCTCATAGAACCCAATGTTAAAGTGTCCACACTTTACAACAAAAATAACCATCCTGGAACAACAACAACAACAACAACAAAAAAGGTTGGGTCTCCATAGCTAGATTTTCCATTCATGATAACTGTACGGCGTGTGAACTCATCAGTTAATTCATACATTAAGACATAAAATTATGTTTTGTTAAGGGCGTAGCTGATTACGAGTGACAGCTGAATTGCAGGGGTGAAAATGCTAGCTTAGTATATAAATTGTACTACTGTATGTAATACTAGCCACCTTAGCATTTTAGCTAATCTATAGCAAAGCTAGCTAACTTGTAGTAACTGAGGCAAGTACCCATGTTCCAACCACCTGCCAGGCTCCGGTCACTCCACCAATATGCCCCTTTATGGACTAACCGGGGTTTAAGTAGACTTAGCTTTTGCCGAGATGGCATTGGCCAGAGCTCCCACAGCTGAGCCTCAAGACTGCTCTCCAGAAAACCTGTGGGTGACGTCACGGAGGGTTTGTCCAGTTCTTCTTCAGTCTACAATCAGAGCTGCTGTTAGAGAAAAGTAATCAATCAGAATCCGAATCCAATAACACTACAGTATTAGTATTGTTTCACAGATTAAAAGCACAAGGCTGTCATCATGTCTTTTATTACACCGTTGAGTTAAGACCAGTCGAAATTGAACCCGACGTTGCATCCATCTTGTCTCGAGTGAACACTGCTGTTTTATTATGTTTACTTTTCCTTGCTGATGGATTTAGTATCCTCGAGATCGCAGCACAGCCGAACAGAACTCACAGCACACCAGAGTATAAAACACACACAATGTCTGCGAATAATGCTTCCATGCTAGCTGTTAGTCTGCTAGTTAAGAAGCTAATTTCGTGCTAACTTAAGTTTATTATTATTATTATTATTATTAATAGTTTTAATTTTGCCACATTAACTGCTCGGTTAGTTGATGTCCAGTTTGTTATTTTTATCCATATAATCTAATAGTTTATGTTAAAAAAAAAAAGCCTTTAATGCTAAACAGCAGATTAGCTTGTTTTGTTTACAGAGGACACTAGCAAACATCTCTCACTGATTTACAGAGGTTTCTCACTGTGTATATATATGTGTGTGTGTGTGTTTAATACGGGTTTTAAGTTAAAATACAGGATTTTATGTTGCTGAGTTAATTATTAGATACCAAATGAAGTCAAATGAAAAAGTATTAAAGGAAAATGATGATAAAGCTAATAATAGAAACGCACATGAAGCCCTTGACCGAGTCCGTGTTTAGAAACTTTAAGATTCATTTCATAGCTGAATTTTAATGGAATTTTTATTGAAAACAGTGGACTGTGTTCCTTTGTTTGCTCGTTACTGACTCAGTGTGTAACGTGTGTTATGTAAATCAGCTGAAATCAGTTTATTAGCATTGCTCTGTTTTGCGCTTATTAAAGTAATTTTTCAGGCTATAAGGGCAGCGATTATAATCAGGCTTATTACAATATCTTGGTAGGTATTAAATAAGTGGCGTAAAGCTGTGTATGTGAGTGTGTGTGTGTGTGTGTGTGTGTGTGTGTTACACCAAGGTTGTCCCACACATCAGGTCTGGTACAGCAAAACCTCTCTCTCTCTCTCTCTCTCTCTCTCTCTCTGTCTGTCTGTTTCCATGTCACTCTTAAATGTCTCTCACTCTGTCTCTTTCGCTCCATATCTTTCCATATCTTGGTTTGTCATTCTCTCTCTCTCTCTCTCTCTAGCTGTCTCTAGCTGTCTCTCACTGTCTTTCTCTTTCTGTCTATATGTTTGTCTCTTTATCGTTCTCTATTTACTGTCTTTCTTTTTCTCTAGCTCTAGTAATCTCTTTAGTTTTGTTTCTCTTTTCAAATCTCTCCCTCTCTCTCTCTCTCTTTCCACAGGGGTCAGGACTTGCATTTTAATAAGAGACTCTGAATACCACTACTTTATTCCAGAGAACGTGGACACACACGCACACACACACACACACACACACACACACACACATAGGGCAACAGATGTTCATGCAGTAAATATTTTAGCATGAAAATTAATACATGGGTCACACTTGTGAACACACACACACACACACACACACACACACACGCACACACACATAGGCACATGCATGCACATGTCTACACTACTCATCCAACACACACACACACACACACACACACACACACACACACACACACAGCTTGGCAGGCCTATCTGTAGGTAAGGGATTAAATTAGTGTTGTGGTGAAACTATAAACAGAAAGTGAGAGGCAGTCAGGAGGAGAAAAGACCCAGGCAGAATCCTAATCACGTTCCTGCCCAGAAACGAGGAGGAGGAGGAAGAGGAGGAGCCTTCACTCCTTTTAACTGCCTGTTCGCAGTGTGTGTGTGTGTGTGGATGATTTTAGATGTTCCTTAAGAATGTGAATCCTAAGGATGAGAGAAACCATGTTATCAGTTACCTCCACTTTTCTCTCCACACGTAATAGACTCAGTAAGGAATCAGTTACAGCTCCAGGGTTAGGTGGTCGAATCTCGTCTCCAGTTTGTATGCTTTATATGTTCTCGCTGTACGTTTCATCTGTGTGCTCTGGTTTCCTCCCACAGTCTAAAGACATACACGATCAGCATTATGTCATTATAACATTAAAAACTATTAACATTAAACCACTTAGGTTTAAGGTTCCCCTTGTGCCACCGGGTCGGTTCTGGAAACTCCAGGGGGGCGTCTGGGTGTGTGCCGGGTGTCTGGCACTGAGATGGGTTATTTGTTGTGGGTTGTAGGGTGTGGCCTCCGTGGATCAGGCTTGTTTGTCCGTCCCATCCATCCTGTGGGTGCTCATGCTGTGTAAATGTGTGTACTTTTGCGTTGCAAAAGGTAGAGTGTCAGTTATGAATTCACATGGTGGTGATGGTTTAGATCAAAGAAAGAATGAATTGTGGCTGTTCGATAGGCTTTAATTTTTAGCACACATTGAGTTGTACAGTGTTTATTTATGCGGCAATCTTCTGTACTCAAAACTCGAGATTTCGCTCAAGTTCTTAACTTGGGACTCCCAGTTGAATCGCTGTTTCATTGCACTTCACCACGCTGTAGATCAGATTCTAATACGATACAACGGATTGCAACATTAGATCTCTAATGAACAATCTGGAGACAAGAGCAGTGAGGAAAAAGTGCCTGACTCGACACAAGGATGAAACGTTGTTGCATCAGCAGCTCTTAGGCACAACTCCACAGAATCCTGGTGAGATTAGCAACCGAAGCAAGGCAGAGACTCGGGTATGAAGTGTAACTTTTTAACCACAGTAGCAGCATCTGACGCATAGGCATATTCTTCTTCTTTTTTCTTTTTTTTTTTTTAAATACCATAATTGTTTTTGTATAAGACTGAACTGTGAGTTTAAGTCATAATAAAGACGTGAAAGACGCAGTTCAAGTGCACTAACTAAAGCAGTCAAAAAGAGGGCCGTCTTAATCAAAGTGTTTTAATAAAGCCGAATTGTAATTTCTCTTATGTATTCAGATTGAATTAGTTGTATCCAAAAGTATGTGGACCCCCCACCCCTATGATGGAAAAAAAAAAAAGTCTGTCGGATTTGCATTTAAAAATATATGCACCATTCCTCTTTAGCTAACATAGGATTAGCTAAATGAATTAATGTAAATTATTATTATTATTATTATTATTATTATTATTAATAAAGTTTATCATTGTGGAACAGTACTTACAGTACAATGACAAGATCTGTTTTTTGTTAAAACGTTTCGGCCGTCATAGTGATTGTTGTCATAATCTGCATCTCAAATTCAAAACACTGACCTTCCATTTTAAAATCTCAAAGAGCAAGAATACTGGAACACAAGACGGATTTCTCACTAGGTTTAAATAGTACTAAGAACTATAGTAGAAAAAACTGTCCTAAATAACTGCCTAGAACAGTACTAGTACAGTGTAGGAGCATCACAACCAGCATTTGTGATGACATTTCTCTACCAAAAGCACCTACTGTACCAGACTTTGCAAACATCAGTTCCTTCTCACTTAACAGTGCGGCATCAAATCAACCTTACGCTGTGAAAAGTCCTCCTTTTTCTACTTTTAAAATGAATATTGGTTTTAGATTCATTAATATATACAGTATAAACACAGTACTTGGTTCAGACTCAAGTCTAATCAGCATTTTCCACGTTAGCTTTGTTGCTATTGTCCGTTGGCTAGGTTGTTACTGAGCTGCTTGTTTCTTTCTGCTGTTGTTTTTGCCGCAATTGTTTGTCCAAAAATGTTGCACGAATGTTTTAAGGTCACTGTAGTAGAACAGAACTCACAGTACCCACTCAGACCTGTAGCTGTACATACGAACCAAGCATGCAACAATACGACTTGGGCACTAACAGGACCAGGGCCAGCCCTGTTCTTGTACATACAGTCCTGTATTGATGGTGAAGAAGGCTCCTGGTTTTGGAGCTGTGGTCTAAAATGTATAAAACCATAAAACCATCGGAGAACCACCTTAAAAAAATTAACATGAAGTGAGGGTTAAAGTGTTGTAACCTCCTGCTGATCAGGAGGTCCCAGTTTAAGTCCTGACGCCATTGGGCCGCCTCTGTTTGACCCTTAGTCCTTCACCCCACTACTGATACTACTGGGCATCAAGCTGGCAACCCGACCTTGTAAGTAACTGCCACAGAAATGACGGATATATCTCCAGGGTGGGGTATGTCCGTCGCGCAAGGTGCCAGTTCAGACCCGTTCACCTAATCCAAGTGGCCTAGCAGAAATACTCTAGTATTACTAGTAGACAGTGCTGCATTGGCAAATAAATATAAACATGGAAATAAACACAAAGATGCAACTCAGGGAAGTTAAGACAATAATGCAGAATTCGGAGTGATAAAAATGCAACGTGTATAATCTCAAGCCACTAAATCTCATTCGGAAAGCAATATCCACGTTCATTTCCTGTTCCTGCTGTTGAAGCCATTTTTAAACATTTGCTCCGAGTTTGAAAATTATTAGGAGGATGGAAGAGTTCAGCTGGAAACCTTGCACAAGTCTCAGCAAACAAAAAAAACCAACAAAAAAAAGAGTGAAAACGTTTGAATAAATGACAAGATTATGATGGTAATGACTGCCTGGCACCCATCAGGAGGGCTTTCCACCTCCAACACGTTTAGCATTTGACTTTCTAAAGCACATTTCAGACACTTAGCAAATGGTGAAGTTGAGAGAAATAGTGCAAGTGTTCAAATTACAGATGTGTCAGTCAAAGGAAAGAGTGAAACGTTTTAATAAAACATTTTAAGGAAGAGGAGCAGAAGTTGAGGCTGGAGATTTACATATACTGGATTTATATACATTATACTGTACATATCAAACGGAAAAGGCATTTTACCTTAAAGTATGAATTAAAACCGATCAATCCGATCAATATTAATAAACATTTCTGAACAATATTCAATAACAAGTCTAAGCATTAATCCAAACACTATTTATTGATATTTTCTCATTTTATATTGAAATATTTTGTTTGATAAAAGACCCGTGCCTACTGTCCGTGCCAATCCACACTTTGACCCCAATCAGGTACAATCTCAGGATCATTGGATCTCCAACGGGTCAAATTATTGACCTGCATCAAGCAAAGGAAACAACTCAGCAGATTAAAACTTACTGGAACCGTTTCAAACACACTTTAACACATTATCCAAACCCTGGGAGGATACTGTAGTGCTGAATCGTCAACTTTGTGGAAGAAATGTGGCTCACGTAGTGAAGTTGCATGGTACTCAACAGCTGTGCGTCCATGAGAAGAAAACCACTCGTTAGTGAGACTCTTCAGAGAAAAAAAAAAAAAGCTTTGCAACAGTGATGATTTGTGTTTATCACAGCCAACAATGCTGTCAATAATAAATCAAACTTTGCCCTTATGGCACTACAGAACATATGGAGATTCATACATTGCCCCACCACACAGCATGAAATCACTGGTTTCTCTGGAGTTGTTGGTGTCATCCATGGGACACACATTAAAATAATCGTCCGGCGGGAGGCTTCTGCGAACTGGAAACATCATCAGTTCAGTTTTAGCTTTATTTATATAGCACTTTTAACAGCGGTCACTGTCGCAAAGCAGCTTTACAAAATCCAAAAATTATGGAAATGAGTTTGAAATGTGTGAGGAAATGTGTATGAATCATAATTATCAGATTGTCCCTCATCACAGCATCAAACACTCAAATGGTTATGGTTGCATCATGATCAAAGAGCAAGAATCATCGATTTAGTGTGTGTGTGTGTGTGTGTACATCTGTATACACATCTGCTTTTTCCTCATTCCATCACTTCATTAACACTCCTCAGGAGTACGTACGGCACACTGACGGGTGGCGTTGACGGTTTCACAATTTGCCGTCCACTCACTCTTTATTTTTAGAGTAGGGCAGAATTTTCTTTAATTATGTCTCTACATTTTTGTCCTCCTCCACAAGCAAAACACTCTCATCTTCTGTCCAGTTTGGCATTCTTTTCAAAGTCATTTTGATCTGATGATGACACTCCTACACGGCTCTATTATTGGGGCTTGAAACGGTTGTGGTTGGAGCGCGGTCTGATTAGGATAACTTGCACGCAGCTGAGTCACGCATCTGTACGTTTTGTCTGTGTGCCTACAGTTTTCACACAACTGGGGCTAAGTTCAACAGTTACATTTTCCACAATTTAAAGCTGCCAATAATGGTCGTAAACGGCCACGTCACTAAAAAGTCATTTGTGGAAAAGAGACGTCACCCGCTTTTCTAGGAGCAGTCGTACTCCTCGCTGAAAGTAAGAGTAGGAATCTTTATAAATAACTTTATGTCCTACTTTGAGAGAGGAGTATTTTTAGTCCTAAATTAACTTTAAGCACGATTACGAGGAGTGATTCTGAGACGTTTAGTAAATACGGCCCAGAACTCAGTTTTGAAAGAGTTGAGTGAAAGGCTCTGGGAGAACGAGGAATCATTCACACACATGAACTGGATATCACGTTTTGTGCTGCAGTCAAAGTTGAAGGTGATCTCTTAGGCCATCAAAAAAAAAAAAAAAACAGCATGGCAGCCTGAAAGGTTCCCATTTGAAGGTGGATTATCATTAAAATTTCACAGATTTCGTCCTCCACATGGCGATATTTCCAAACAAATTAAGTCAATTCAATTTTATTTGTACTGTGTAGCGCTTTTAACAATCGTCATTGGCGCAAAACAACTTTACACCATCAAAAGAAAATGATGGACATTTTTATGAAATATGAAAAAAAAACAGTGCCTGTATGACTTGTAGCGCATTATTTAGGATGCTAGAAAGTTTCATTTCCACTAACAAAATAGTGTACTTAGATAGGGAGGATGCAGAAAGTGTAGCCTCAGCCCTAGTGGTTGATTAATACTTGCTTTTTTTTTCGAAGGCTATTTTGAGATAGCTCAATGGCATGAAAAGTTTGCACCATCTGCATTTAAATGTTAATAAGAAGGAATCTGAAATGGGTCGTTGGAGCACAACAGGGATGAACAAATGCCTTTTATATGCTTAGTGTTTAAAAAACAGCAAGTATGAACAATATGTAAAGGGTTCGAGAGAAAAACAGTAGCGGCCCTTGACAAGTCTTGACGATTCCTAGCTAAGCTAAGTGTCATACAAAAGGTGACGCTTTACCCGTCGGTACGTTTTAAAAGTTTTTCCACAGTTTGGTGCAGACTGTCTCTGCAAGTAAGCAATTAAAGTAAAGCCTATATTTTGTCACATATACATTACAGCACAGTGAAATTCCTTCTTCGCATATCCCAGTGTAACTGGGGTCAGAGCACAGGGTCAGCCATGGTACAGCACCCCTGGAGCAGTTAGGGTTAAGGGCCTTGCTCAAGGGCCCAACAATGGCAACCTGGCTGAGCTGGGAATCGAACGCCGATCTTCCGATCAGTAACTCAGTGCCTTAGCCCTCTGAGCCACCACTGCCCAATTAAGGTGCGTGATGTAAAGAATTTCCACTACATGTACAGTATGAAAAGCCCCCGAGTTGAAAACCATATCAGTAATCACAAGTGCATTATTATGGACCGTTTAAGGATTTGCAGAACTATCACACCATCTGAACAACCAAGATCAAGATCTCAACAGTGCTATGGTTAAACCAGATTTAATAACGCATATTGCCGATGAAAGACGCGTTATTCCGTTTAGACACCCAGACATGTGTAACGCTGCAGCCGAACCGGAGAAACAGCACAAAGAAATCAAAAGCTTGCGGCTGAGATTTAGCCCGGTCAGATTTAACTAGGCTTTCATTGTAAACTCGGTTCATATTGCGTCTTGGAGACTTACAGGAGACTTACTGTCAGGCTCATGCTGCAGATTACATCCACAATATACCGACCCAGAGCAGTTATTTCCCCGGCCACGGCGTCGTCCCGGCTCGTCGCAAATGAAACACGTTTAACGCCAGGAAGCATTAATATGGTGACCTTTTACTCTGTCCAGTGTAAGAATGGATTGTGTCTGTGTAGAAACCAGGCTGATTTTATTATTATTATTTTCTTTTTTTCGTTCACAGCGTTGTTTTCTCACAACGCTGCTCGTTTAGCTCGGCTCTTGTATTATGGCTTCTGATTTGTCTGGACACATGATTAGGATCAACGTTGCCAATTTACTCTGGGTGTTTATCTCCTGTCTGCCGACGGGACATGATACGGATCGCAATATGAGATCAATGTGACGTATAAAGCAGCTGGCGATACAGAATGATATGATTTATCGAGGTTTCATAGGATGTGCTTCAGTATTGTGCAAACGTTTCCCTATTAATAATAAAAACAACAATAAATAATAGATGAATAAAGGTTTCGCTTTGAGGAATACTTCTAATACAGGGATGAACAGGTTCATAAAGAATAGTTTAAAAGTAATCAAATAGGTTGTGTGTGTGTGTTTGTGTGTGTGTGTGTGTGTGTGTTTGTGTGTGTGTGTGTGTGTGTGTGTGTGAGGACTTTTAGCAATACAGGAAATATTTATTATATCAATAACTATCCATTTTCTATTAAGACCTGTTGGGATTATGCAAAACACTCCACCATATAAAGTTGTCACAGTTAATAAGTTGTTTGCACTTGACTGCTAGTGAAGGACAGGAAGTGATTTTCTACGCAGGAAGCCCTATTACAAGCTCTAAAACGCCCACTGTTCCCGTTTGCGGTTCCCCAAATCAATCGATCAGGGTATCCATGAGGAGTTTGGTCATAATGCGAGTGGATAAAAAAAAAAAAAACAGACCAAAAATCACAGTGAAGCTCCTGCGTGTGCGGTCGTGAGAAACGCTGTCGGATAATGCTTGTGTGTGTCTGTGTGTGCAGAGTCAACTTTGTTAAATGTAACATGGCTCATGTGGCTGTGTTTATGTACCGTAACCTGTATTGTACATCAATTCATCTGTTTGTGCACGTGTGTGTGTGTGTGTGTGTGTGTGTGTGTGTGTGTGTGTGTGTGTGTGTGTGTGTGTGATGGATAGATTTAACACAACAACTAAAAGTAACACTTAAATAAGGGGTTATATGAAAGGCATGAGAATGTAAACAATCCTTTAGCGTGATTGACAGCTCAACTGGCCACTCGCAGCACCGCATGAGAAAAGGGCGGGAATAAGCCACATGTCGCTCTCGTTCTGGTGCAGTAGTCGCTCAGCGGCTTAAGGCTCAGGGATACTGATCAGAAGGTCAGAAGTTCAACCGCGGCTCCGCCAGGCTGCCACACTTGAGCAAGGCTCTTAACCCTGTCTGCTCCAGAGGCGCTGTGTCCCGGCTGACCCTGCGCTCCAAGTCGGGATACACGAAGAACAGAGGAATACGTGACAAATAGACTTAACTTACTCATACCACCATAGCTGGGACGTCTTTCACGACGTCTTTCGTAAAATCGCTGTCTCTCCAGAGGGATGTAGCGCGACGTAATAGTCACGTGACTGAACAAGCGTTATGAAATGAACCTGTAATCAGTTACACTACTCTCACAAACACTTTAAATTAACAAACACCGACATCAACCAATCAGAATCCAGAAATCAACTGCGCTGTGGTTGAAACACTTTTTAAGCACGATTTTGGTTCACTTATAACATATTAAGACGTGATATAATTTCCATCGGTAGCATGTTTTAAACTATAATTAAAAATAAGATTTAGAAGCCTAATAAGCACGACCCTTTCCTCTAATATGAATATTTAAATATTCATCAGCTTCGGAATGAATATTGGGTTAACCTCTGGCCCTCAATAGTGCTGCTGTCTACATCAAAATATAACCAGAGGTGGGCGAATAATGAATGATGATAACGGAATAATCATTTCAGAACCTTAACACTGGCGTCTGTGTACCTGAATACTTGTATACAGTGCCTTGTGAAAGTATTCACCCCCCTACCCGTTGGTGTGCATCCTGTTTTTTTTTTTTGTTTTTTTTGTGTGTGAGTAACATTTGATTTATACACAACACACTTAAGACATTGAAGATGCAAAATATTAAGACAAACGGAAATAATAATTAAGACAATAAAAAAATTCATTTGTGCTCCAACGGTGTGGTCCAACAAATTAGCTTTAACCCATAATTAGCTGCTAATTGGCTGTTCCACCACGTCAATCAGTGGCACATGATCTGTCACATGATGTCAGTATAAAAAGCATGGTCTGAAAGGCTCCCGAGTCTTTGATACTACAATGCAAGCAACATAAAGATCGAGGAGCTTTTCACACAAGTCAGAGAACACACAAGTTGCTGGAGAAGGAGAGAGCAGGGCTAGGTTATATAAAAATATCTCATCCCACAGAGCACCATTAAAATCTTTAAAGCTAAATGGAAAGAATATGACAAGAGAAGGCTGTCCACCAAAATACACACAGCTAGAAGGGCGTAACCCAAAGAATCAACAAAAATTCCAGAGATATTGTAAGGATCTGTAAAGATCATCAACCAGGTGCTAGTTTGTGCCTGGTGCTAGTGCTGGTTCATCAATACTAAATCTCCTAAGAACTGGCTTTGTTTATCCAAGCAAAAGATGCACGTCGTCACGTCACTGTATACGTCCGTGTACATCACTACTTTCTCAGTAGCAATGTTAGCAGCAATGCTAGCGGCAAACACAACAATAAAAACAATGGCAAACTTCAACATGGGTTTGCATGCAGTTCTCCTGGCTTTATTGTTCCTAGAAAGCATTTGCGCTGCCCACTGCATATTAAGTCCATTTTTATAAGATGGCCAACACAAACTTTTAGTTGATCGTGATAATCCTACCCCCGCCATTGACGTAAGCGGTTCTTTGTTCTGGCCCAGGAAAGTGTTGGTCCTGCCATGAAACTGTTTTTTTTTTTTTTCTTTTTCTTTTCTGTGTGCTGGTTCTTTGGTTGTTTACAAACTGAACTGGTTTGAAATTGGGCACCAACTTCAAACTAGCTGCAGAACCACCAGGGCTTTATGGAAGAGTGGCCTGAAAAAGCTTAATGGCTTAAAGACAAAAATAAGAAAACATGTTTGGAGTTTGCCAAACAGCATGGGGCTGACTCCCTAAGCACATGGAAGAAGGCTCTCTGGTCATATGAGACTAAAATGGAACTTTTTTGGCCATTATGGTTAAAGCTATGTGTGGCACAAACCCAAGAATTTCCATCAGTGTACTGTAAGAACACCATCCCCGAGCGAGCGGAAGCATGGTTTTGGCAGGATCATGCTGTGGGTACGCTTTTCATCAGCAGGGCCCAGAAAACTGGTCAGGACTGAAGGAAAAATGGATGGCACTAGATACAGGGCAATTCTTAAAGAAAAAAAATGTTTAAATCTGGCTGAAATTTAAGACTGGGAGGGAGGTTTACCTTACAGCAGTTCATTGACCCTAAACATTTAAAGAGAGACATTTTAAATGTCTTGGAATGGCCTAGTCCAACCCAAGCCCAGTTGAGAATCTGTGGCATGACTTAAAGAGACGGCCCTACACCAACACACCCAACTAACATGAAGGAGCTGGAGCAGTGTAGCCTGGAAGGATGGACATACTTACGAGACATGGTACATTACAATTGTTCTACGAGAATTGGATATGTGAGAATGGGGTATGTGTTTCGCATGATTCGCAAAATTTTGTTACACGACTACGAGTCATTCAAGTTATTATGCGTATAATCAATTCAATTCAATGCTAATTATTATTTTGATGACAGTGTAAGAATGAAAATTTTGCAATAAAAATGAGCGTACAGGTACGGCTATTCTGTGTGAAAATGGTGTGTGTGTGTGTGTGTGTGTTTGAAGCTATATTCCAGCTTATCACATTAGTGGGATTGCCTAGAGGGCATTGGAAGAGGAGTTTTAATGAATTAAAGTGGACAAAGCTGACCTGGAACGATTGATTGATCGCCTCATGCAGAGCCACGGTGCATCTCGGTGTGTGTGAGAGAGAGAGAGAGAGAAAAAAGGG
This sequence comes from Clarias batrachus, assembly GCA_003987875.1. NCBI lineage: Eukaryota > Metazoa > Chordata > Actinopteri > Siluriformes > Clariidae > Clarias > Clarias batrachus. Next base: position 303,549 of record QMIH01000090.1, read on the forward strand.
AGAGAGAGATAGATAGATGGATAAAGGGGTCCATTGAGAAAAGATAGGATATTACAGGAGAAATCTTGACAAACTCATTTCTTTCCCATCACAATGACAGGCAGTTGGTCAGAGAGTCAGAAAGGGATTTTTAATTTACAGAAAAATGAAATTTGTCCTTATTAAAAAAAAAAAAAAAAAGAATGACTTCTTTTCGGTACTCGTAAGAAAGTCAGTCACGCAGCGCCATTTGCCTTTGTCTTACCCTGTTTATCCCAAGCGGTCTGATGCTGTTGGTGATGTGGGAGATTCTCAACTTTTGCAGTTTGGTCTCTCACACAGTGATGCCAAGGAGCAGACCGCTTGTTCAGGAGCAGACAAATGACTCCTGACTGGTTTAAAGAAATATTGGGACAGAAAAAGCTCTGCAATTTGAGCTCTGAACTGTTTCACAGGTCTTTCTTTAAAAACTAAAGACTAGAGTGCTTTCCTCCTGCGAAACGGTACACGATAGTCTAAACGAGAGAATATCAGCTTGTCAGCATGCACTCTTTCTTTCGTTCTTTCATCCTTTTATTTAGGAAGGTCTTTCTTCCTGCCTGGCAACATGATGCCGTAGTGATTGGCACTGTGGCCTCACAACTCCAGGGTCGGCGGTTTATGTGAGTGTGTTCCGTTTGCATGTTCTCCCCCTGCTTGGTGGGTTTCCTCTGGGTTCTCCGGTTTCCTCCAACAGTCCGAAGACATGCAGATTAGGCCAATTGCCCAAAGTGAACAAGTGTGTGTGCCCTGCAATGGATTGGCACCCTGTTCAGCGTGTACCCCCGCCTCATTCCCAAAGTGTTCTGGGATGGGCTCCAGTCCCCCTCTGACCCTATAATAGGATGAGCAGCATAGAAGATGAATGAATGAACATCTTCCTATCTGGTGCAAACGATCATTAGGTCGATATGAATCAACGGGTTTACACAGAGAATACAAAATCATAATCTGTGTGGTAAAAGGTTAAGAATCAAAGAAAAACCACAATGTGAGATAACGTTGAGATGTAGGTACTCCTTATATGGGATATCGTCTTTAGCTGCACCTGTAACTGCACCCTGGACACTCATCTCTTTAATCTAAAAACCACTGGCGTAATATTCAGTATGTAAATCCATGTGTGTATAAGAGAGAGAGAGATGGAGGAAGAGAGCTGTTTAAATCTCAGCAGTGAGTCTTTAGCACACGGCTCTGCTCCACAAATCAGGACATTACAGACACGGCGCAGTGTTCGGCGCTCCATCAGCGAGAGCGCGAATATCACATTGTCTTCATAAAGATAAGCAGAAGGCCCGCTCTGCAGTGACACAGCTCTTAAAAGAAGGTTGGGTGAACGTGTATACGGCTGTTTGGGAAGAACTCTGGGCAACGGGGGCGTGATTGACAGAGCCATTCTCTCCTCAGTGGCGAGTGACAGCGCCAGTCTGCATAGTGCAGGAAATGAGAGTGGAATCACAATCCGGGCCTGTCACCTCGTCACGCGCTAAAGAGATCCGGAGAGTAAACAGCAGCGAGCACTTTAAACTCCACACTCACACACAAACATGCACATACCAGTACTGACCCGTGTATGTTTTCATACGCACACAAACGCGTGTACCCACAGACAGCGTAAACGTAACCGGACCCCGCCCAGTGCCCGCCGACTCACACACATCTAATCTAACAAACACGCCGTAAAACTCATGATTGAAATCTACGTGCTGCGAATGCTCTTTAAAACACAGCAGCGAGTGTTTAGCATGCGGCGCTGCTCCACAAACCAGGATATTATACATTTTATATTTCACATCCCATAAGAGGAACCTGACAATCACACAGTCTTCATAAACTTTAATGCATGCAAATAAACCCGCTTTATAATACATGACAGCGAGCGTTTTTATCTGAGTTTGCATTCGAGGATCTAAACGAAGTTAAGCAAGAATTAATTAAATTCTTGCGCGCGCGCAAGCGCGCACACACACACACACACAAGGCTGTGTTTTTCTCCGCTTCACTTAACTGAATAAACATGTCGTATGAGTAAAGACCTGGTTATGGGTTTTATGTTTACGTGTGTGGGTCGCCAAGAACCTTGTGCGAAGAGGACAAATGATTGTTCAGTGTCTCAGTGCTCACTGAAGTAAGTTGCTCTAGTCTAGTCTAAGCATGCTTTTTATACCACGTTATGCTTTCGGATACTTTACAGTAGCATGATATTGTTGTGAAAAGTACAGTGGAACCTTTAGATTACAAGCATAATTCATTCCAGAAGTGGGCTCGTATTCCAAAACACTCGTAAACCAAATCTATTTTCCCATAAGAAATAATGAAAACTCAAATTATTCGTTCCATAGCCCAAAAAAATAAATACATTAAAATAATTGATACAATATATAAAGTAAAAATAAAACAAATTAACCTGCACTTTACCTTTAAAATTTAAAGAAATCCCAACAGATAAGTGTTTCCGTTTGTGTGGGCAGGCGCTGTGTATTTGTATGTGTGTGTGGAATTAGCCCCTCGCCTCGTCTTGCACAGTAAAACTCCTCCTCCCTCCCCCACCTCACTTTTTAAGTTTCACAACAAACACACAACGGAAACACTGTTTTAACAGGGAAAAAAAGAAATCTGTCCTTTGACACTGGCGTGAGCACATACTATGATGGTAATAGGAAGAAACCTTGAGAGGAACCAGACTCAACAGGGGACCCATCCTCATCTGGGTGACAACGGATAGCAGGGATTGATCAGCATAATAATGTGTACTGGAAGTTCAGTGTACAGGAGATGTGTTAAAATTAAAATTAAAAGGAGTCCAGTTTGTTCCTGGAGGCTCAGGTAGACTGTAGGAGATTCCAGTCCTGAGCTATCGAACAACTGAAGTCACAGGTCCCCAGAGCATCAATCGATGATAGGACAGTCTTAATGGAAACC
>QMIH01000090.1:307098-320498 GCA_003987875.1 Clarias batrachus
TCAAAAGTAGTATCTTAAAATCGATGCGAAATTTGACAGGGAGCCAATGCAGTGTAGATAAGACAGGGGTGATGTGCTCGTATCTTCTGGTTCTAGTGAGGACTCTCGCTGCTGCATTCTGTACTAACTGAAGCTTGTTTATACACCTAGTTGAACAACCAGACAGTAAGGCGTTACAATAGTGCAACCTAGAGGTGATAAAAGCATGAACTAGTTTTTCTGCATCATTTAGTGACAATATGTTTCTTATCTTGGCAATATTTCTAAGGTGAAAGAAAGCTATCCTGGTAATATTATCTACATGTGCTTCAAATGAAAGGCTGGAATCTATAATCACACCGAGGTCTTTTACTGTTGCATTTGATGGAACAGAAAGGCCATCTAAATTTACAGTGTAATCAGAAAGCTTAGTTCTAGCTACTTGTGGTCCAGTAGCTTATGTTTATGACCAGAACTTCTGTCTTATCAGGATTAAGCAGAAGAAAATTAATTAACATCCAATCTCGTATGTCCTGCACACACTGCTCAATTTTAGCAAACTGGTTTTTCTCATCTGGTTTTGCTGAGACATATAATTGTGTGTCATCAGCATAACAATGAAAGCTAATACCATGTTATGAATTATGTTGCCCAGAGGAAGCATGTAAAGGGAAAAAAGCAGTGGGCCTAAAACTGAACCATGTGGAACTCCAAACTCCACTTGAGAACATGAGGAATAGTCACCATCTAAATCTACAAACTGATAACGATCAGTCAAATAGGATCTGAGACACAAGAGGGCTTAATTCCTACTACCTTTTCTAATCTGTAAACTAGAATACTATGATCAATGGTGTCAAAAGCTGCACTGAGGTCCAGTAACACAAGTATAGTGATGCAACCCTGATCAGAGGCCCATAGGAGGTCGTTTACTACTTTAACAAGTGCTGTCTCTGTGCTGTGATGAGGCCTAAATCCTGACTGATACACTTCATTTATGCTATTTCTGTGTAGATGTGAACATGCGTGATACATGATACTCAGCGCTCGTAAACTAATACTTGCTTGGTTTCCAATTAARAATWWATTTWWAAWMWWTGCTCGGTTTGCGGAACACTCGTAAACCACGTTAACCGCAATCTGAGATTCCACTTTAGAGTGTTTAAAGTTCTCTTTTGTTTAGCTGATAGTCTAATTTTCCATGGAAATTTTCTCATTTACAGACACTTACAGAACAAACTCGCTTGTCCAGTGCATCTAATGGGTGCTTGATCCAAAATTAATTACAGGTAATGCAGAATTCCATCCTAGCATAGAGACGGGCAGGTTAGGGGTTATGGCCTTGTTAGTGGCATGTTAGGGGGCTTGGGATTGAACTTTACAACCTTACATAATTTATTGGCTGACGATAAACACAAATATGCATACAACTAGTTCATGCAGGAAGCTGTTCGGTGGTGTCTCTGTGTTTTGGTTTCTGACCCACAAGCTCATTCCCTACAGAGGTTCAACAGTAATGGCTGTGAATTTTTTCAATGCAAATTTGAATCTAGAGAAACGGCAGTGCGTGACACACCATTACACTGGACGGATTAAGTTTAAAGCTTACACAGCGTCTGTAAGAGGCACGTACCAGTACCTGGGGAACGCAACCTGTCAGGGTGTGCTGTAATAGGAAAATAATCAATGGTGGCATGGTGTGATGAAGTCGAGTTACTCTTGCCACCCTCCAAGCCTCCTAAGGGAACACTGGGCACAATGTATGTGTTGGTTTGATGCTAGCACTGAGGTTCTACACATTTGTGTTTCTATCCATAAGCATTTGCTTCTTTTTCATATATTTTTTTTTATGAGCACAGATGATAAATCAGCTGCATCACCTGCCACTTTATAACATTCAGCTGTACCAGTAGACACAGGTGTTTAATGTAAAAAGAGCCCCACTGTTCCAGCCTTTTATACCCAGCAATATCTGCTAACTAGCATTTCATTTCCTCCATCATTATAGCTCATGTTGTTGGATGCTAAGGCGGCTGAGGTCTGCTTAAAAACTTTTTTTTTAAATCATTTTTCATGTGTTCCAATGTGCTGTACTGAACCTGCAGCTGGGAATCACATTAAGCCTGCTGACCTAGTATCTATTCCGCAGTTGTGCTTCAAATCATCTTGACTCGTGTGAGATTCTACAAGTTTCTCCACTGGTGTGACGTTAAGACATTTGTCATGGACCACGATAACCACCGCTGGTGAAATGACTTTCGGCTGGGTGAAGATGGTGTAATTATCCTTCAGGACTTCCTTCCTTAAACTGAGCTGAAATTATCTCATGATTTGCCTTCGTACATAACAGACCATCTGTAGATGTTCTTTGTCCCCAACAGTGAAAGTCATCTGAATGTTCTGAAACGTTATGTTATGTTCTTTGCACATATATATATATATATATATATATAGTACAGACCAAAATTTTGGACACACCTTCTCATTCAAAGAGTTTGAATTTGTATTATGGCAAGAACAAGGCAGCTAAGTGAAGAACTGACTGAAGGTCAGTCAGTCCAAAAAATTGGGAAAACTTTGAAAGTGTCCCCAAGTACAGTCACAAAAACCATCAGGCGCTACAAAGAAACTGGCTGACATGCGGACCGGCCCAGGAAAGGAAGACCAAGAGTCACCTCTGCTGCGGAGGAGAAGTTCATCCGAGTCACCAGCCTCAGAAATCGGCGGTTAACAGCAGCTCAGATCAGAGAGCAGGTCAATGCCACACAGAGTTCTAGCAGCAGACACATCTCTAGAACAACTGTTAAGAGGAGACTGTGTGAATCAGACCTTCATGCTAGAATATCTGCTAGGAAACCACTGCTAAGGACAGACAACAAGCAGAAGAGACGCGTTTGGGCTAAAGAACACAATAAAGAACACTCGCTGAATGAGAAGGTGTGTCCAAACTTTTCCTCTGTACTGTATATATATATAAAAAAAACATAATTTCTGAACATTTTAGGAACATTGCAAAGTTTTAGGAAGGCTTATGATGCATGAGACAAACTGTCAGTGTTGGAAACTAGAGAACCAGACGCTCATGGAGAACATGTGAATCTACACACAAAGGCAGTAAGCAGTGAGGCAGCAGCTCAGGTGCAAAAAGTCTTTCTATGTTCGATAAAATCAAGCAGACTTTGGGCAACATCTTTGAAGTTCTAACAAGAGAAAACTGCAATGTAATATCCTGTATATCGTGACATAAATGGTGTTAGCAGGTGTGTGGTGAGAAAGTGTGAATGCAAGACACCAGTGGTGTGTGTATCTAGGGTTAAACAGTGCCTCAGCTGTGGCTGGTGAAGTCTTAATGAGATGCTTTTGAAGGTTGAAATGAGCTGAGTTTTGGGATTTCTAATGTATTTTTTGCCCTGACGAAGCTGAAATCAGAGTCCTGACTGACTGTATGCCGATCACACTTTTAGAAATGGTTAAATGCACTGTGTATTGTTTTATACACTGATGAGCCATTGCTTAAAGTCCTGGCAAAACATCTCTGACCCCCTGACGCATAGACTCCACTAGACCTCTGGGCTGCTGCCGGTTGTGAGCTGGGGCCTCCACAGACCGGAGTTGTTTGTCCAGCAATTTTCGAAAAATGTTTGCAGTGTGTCAGAGCGCATTATCCTGCCAAAAGGCATACTTTTTTAATTACTGTATATGGATGTACTTGGTCAGCAGTAATGTACAGTAAAAGTAGGTGGTACATGTCAAAGTAACATCCTTTTGAATGGCAGGACCAACGATTTCCCAGCAAATCATTGCCCACAACATCACATCAGCCTTTGCCTCCTTTCCATAGCTTCTTCTGGTGCCATCACTTCCCCAGGTAAACATTGCAATGTGCCTTGTGTGTGTGATCATGTTGCCAGTTCATCTGTTGTCCTTTCTTGGATCACCTTTGACCTAATCCACTGCATATTGACAACCCCACATGTCTTTCAGACTTTTCCACTGCCCCATTTTACCCCCATTGACTTTCTTACCTGCTGCCTAATATCCTAGTCCTTGACAAGTGCCATTATAATGAGAACATTGCTTACCTGACCGTGTTTTTGAGTACAGTTGCTTATCTAGTGCATATAAGCATACCATTAAAACATTAGTTAAGGTTGCAAAACCATAGGTTTAAAGTTCCCTAGCAAGAAAGCTTCATTTTAATGATTGCTACACTATTAAACTGGTTTTATAATGTTATGACTAATATGCGTATCTGTTAATTATATATATATATATATATATTGCATATTCATTAAATACTAGAGATAGAACTAGAAATTCAAATAGTATATTAAAATGTTAGGAACTTGTTCACTAATATTGGACTTTCATTAACGGATCAATTTAGATAATAATATTTAGATTTTATATTGATAAAAAAAAAGATCAAACTAGTGATATCTACAATTGGCTACACGTTATGTATTGTGAACCAGAACTATCCTCTTAACTATTTCCCAATCTGTTGACCCATTCCATACTACAGACACACACATCCACAGCACCAGATGTTCGCTCATGAATTTGATCAAGCTCGCCTTCTGCACGTCACAAACCCTCCATCTGAATAATCTATAAACCGATGCTAGGTATCACCTTGTTCATTTGCACCCTTCCATTCTCAGCCCACTCAAGTCCCTATTAGAGTTAGCATACGAGTGTCATGGCGGCCATATTTCAAACTGCGCAGTTCCCCTACCAAGGCATACACTTAGCATCAATGGCTAATTAAAACTGCGGGAACGTTTTGCCGAAACATCTGTTCCACTCTAAACAGCGCCTGGTTGTCGCAAAACGATTTCGCTAAGTGTCATTAACTGCTGATCAAAACGATGCCGCCCGGTCAATGTCTGTGAACGCAGCTAACTGTTAATGCTGCAGGGCATATGTGGAAAGAGAGCTAAAAGTAAAGAACAGAGATGAACGATGAGAGCGCAAGAGCAAGAACAGGCTAGAACAAGAGCAAGAAATTAACTTAAGATACTAATTTGTCATGAAGGAAAGCACAGCACTAAGCAACAACCTTTTAGTCATTCTGACAGTAGTTCAAGTTAATCTTTTGTTTTTGTTGTTGTTGTTGTTGTTTTGACATTCTGACCAATACCACCACTTAGCAAAGACCTAACAAATCTGAACCGTAGCACGAAAATATGCTAGGAGACCAAAACACTCGTCTTAAGCACTTAAGTTGTGCATTTGGGAAAGCTTCCAGTATTAATTATTCTTCTGTGCATTACTGATGTGTTTCACTAGCAGCTATTAAAAAAAAAAACTTCACAGTAGACGTTCTTACCATTTATATTATATTAATGCCATTGTTGAAATGCTAATCCACACTAAATTTAACGCTTTTTCATGAAAAAAAAAAGAAAGTGCTTTGCCTTCCAGTTCCAGATTGATTATGTCTGCCACTGTCCTTCTGCGAGATGGCGCAAAATTCACCAGCAAGTTTATCTCCTGCCTATCTAGGGCAATCATTTACATACAAGCCAGAGTTAGAGGTGGGGGGGGAAATGAACAAAAGACAAATGGCAGGGATTCTTTTATATAGGAGAAAATTGTGGAAGGGAAAAAAAAATCTCTAGAGGGGTAAATAGATAAAATAAGCACATGGTGTCAAGGTAGTTGGTTTGGGTGAAGGAGGCTGTAACTAGGTCAGAGGGAGTGCAAAGACCTGACCCACCTTTAAAGAGGCCATTTTAGAAAAAGAATGTCTTCACGGTTGAGTCTCGTGAGGTTGGCGTATAACAGTGTTGAATTTTTTTGTATCGATCCGCTCTTTATTTCAGAACGACCTTCAGTATGAAAACTCATGAAAACTCCCTAGCCATTGTTCTGGATGGGTCGCTATCATAGATATCACCTTTATATTGATGCTGAAACATGCAATAAGTTTTATATTTGATGGTTGATAATATAACAGGATAGTGTGGGCAGCAGCGGGCATTTGCCAAGCTGTGTCTAACACCAGACATGTTATACTACAAAGTGGTTAATAAAGTGTGGACTAAGTGTGGATAAACTTTTAAGCACGGTCTACAATGAAAATGTTTTATCATCTGTTTTAACTGTCACAATGCCAATATTATACCACAATTGTGCTATGGAACCTAATCTGTGTATGTTTTGGATAGATGCATGGAAAAGAGGGGGGAATCAAGTCAAACCAGGACTTGTGATGAAATTTCTGGTGAATGAAGAGTAAAATCAATTGGCATTTACAGAAGACGTCAAGCACATTACTGTGATGAGACTCTTAGCTGCAGTAAAACATTTAAATGGTGCAAATGTTTTAAAGAAGTGCATACATCCATGAATGACCATTCCGGCCGAGGGAGCTCAGAGCCCACTGCAGTCCTTTCCTTAAACATTATGCAAGATCCTTAACCTCACTCACTCACTCATCAGCTATACCACTTTATCCTGTATTCAGGGTCGCGGGGGGCCTGGAGTCTATCCCAGGAGACTTAGGGCATGAAGCAGGGTCCGCCCTGGACAGGGTGCCAATCCATCGCAGGGCACAAGGACGACAGGCGATTTTGGGAACAGCAATTATCCTAATCTGCAGTTGTTTGGACTGTGGGAGGAAACTCACCAAGTACAGGGAAAACATGCAAATTCCATGCACACAAACGGGAATCGAACCTGGCCGGAAATCGAACCCGGACCCTGGAGGTAAAAGGCAACAGTGCTACCCACTACCATGATCCTTAAGCTGATCATTGAAAATTTTGATGGATAACTTGTCAGAAACTTGCAAAAGAGATGCATCACATGCATTACAGGAACTTTGCTTTGAGCATGTTGGGCCATTTAAAGACATTCCTGAGAGGCCAGCATTTCAGACAGTCTGATCATGGCTCAGGCTGACGAAACCTTCTATCCTGATGGTATCCAAACACTAGTGAAATGTTGGGATACGTGCATTAGTGTGGCATGGGATTATAGAGAGAAATAAAGTGAGTTTTTACTCTCAGAATTCTGCTCTGCTCCTTGAAAAGGGGAAAAGGGCTTGGTCAGAAATGTTAGAAAGTAAAAGTACACAGTGTACAAACACAGCATCAAATGAAAACAGAAACACTACTGCAGACTAAAAGCATTCCGATAAATTACTCCAGCATTTTTTTTCCTCTAGCCAAATAATGTAACATTTCCCACTGCACTATAAAATCATGTAACATCCTGTGGGAATAAATATAGCGAGGGACCAAAACAACTACAATAATCATAACACATAGTTATCATACCAAAAGTACTCTTTTTCACCTAGTTCAGTTCATAAAGCGTGCCTTGAGGCTTGTGCAGTGGCGTCCTAAAGGAGTCTGAGATGCCCTGAAAATGTCAGCAGCTGTGAACGGCAACCTGCCGACAGGTATCCAGAAACAAGACAGTCAGTACATGTCGCTGTCACTCACGGCCATGACACAGCGTCTGAGACGGTGTGCAAGCATGTTTGTGTTCGTCTCACGTTGAAATGTTCCTCTGGGAAGGTGAAATGTCTTCCACCTTGACTTGTCCTTTGCATAAGTCATCGCTCTCTGAAATGCACTTTTTTAATGCAGTCTGGCTCATCTCTCTGGAGTTTCACATGGGGCAAAAGACAAGGGGAAAAAAATGTTTTTGAAGGTCTTCCTGCACTTTCATGCTGCAGTCAACTGTTCTAGTTATTAGTGATGATTTGGCTCATGTTTTGAATGTTGATATAGAAATAGCAGACAAGTGGAACAATGATTTAGATTACATTCTATTGCTGCATATTTTGTATGACTTCAGAATGGCAAAAAGGCAGTGTGATGCCATGAATGTTAGCATGATTGAACCTAGAGGTTTTGGATAATACTGTAGACAAATCAAATCTTTTTACTCCCTCTTTTAGTCTTACTAGAATTTATCGTTGCTTAAGTTAAATTCAGTGATGACAAAGGCATCCGGATGTTATTCCAGAATGTAGTAAAAACCGTGGTGCAACAGATTTATTTGTTGTTTCCCTCATTAATGGAATTAACTACCAAACGTATGAGTAATCCCTTTATATCATTACTTTATCTTGCAGGTTTCTTCAATGTTCTACTGCGTTTCTGCATTCATGTTCCAGGGTCATGTACAGTATAAGAATCATTGAGTCTTGACTTTGTGGGTGCGTTGTTAGTTACGCAAGGTAGTGTGTTACGAGTACACATTTCAAAAAGGCTGATTTTAATTTGCTTTAAATATTTAGTAAGGTTATTTCTCACATAGATAATTATGATTTGCAGGAAATCATTTTATTTTGATGTGAAAGGAATAGAAACTAAACATACAGATAGTCCAAACAATGCTTTCTGGTTCCTCTGGTTTCCATCCCCCTTCCAAGATCATCACGATATGTGGATTTGCTGTTGTTAATCGCAAATCGTAATCAACAAGCGTGTTAATATGTTTGACTTCCAATCTTGTTTGTATTCCCTTCTCATACCCAGTGTTACTGGGACAAGCTTTAGATTCTCAGGATGTCTGGGTCGCTACTCCTGAGATAAATCAGTGGAATTTATGAATTGAATTGCTTGTAGAATTTTGTTATATGAGTGATTGACATTATTATTATTTTTAAAAAAGATGCTACAGACCTCCATATCTGGAAGTCTAGAGTGCTGATTGGGGGTGGTCTCTCAGGGGGTGAGGGATGGCATTCCCACACTCTGACATCAATCATAGCGACAGTAGCCCTTCTTGTTTTACAAAAATATGTGGTTGGTTTGCATGATGTATTCTGTTAGAAGCCTTTACCCTCCCTGGTTTGTAGATGTTGCCTTAATAGCAGGGCGTCCCGACAGAGACATTGGTGCGAATTTGCTACGACTAAATTAGGGAGAAAATCAATTCAATTCAATTTTATTTATATAGCACTTTTTATCAATGGTCATTGTCTCAAAGCAGCTTCACAAAATGAAAAGAAAATTTATGGAAAATGTATGTGTATGAGTGAAAAAAAAAAATGTGTCTAGATAATAATGAGATAGCGACAGTGGCAACGAAAAAATCTCCCCGAGATGGCAATAGGAAGAAACCTTGAGAGGAACCAGACTCAACTGTGACTCCATCCTCATTGGGATGATAACGGATACCAGGAATTATATAACATCATGTGTGTTAGAGCTGCTGGAAGTTCAGTATGACCGAAGTTATTTAAATTAACATGGAGTCCAGTTCAGCACAGGGACGAGTCAGCAGGTGCAGACAGCAGAGGGGGTTTGGATCATCGGGAGCTCTGCAACATGGGGGTATTTAGAGAGAGGCAAATGTGAAACGTTGTAGGCCAGATTGAAACTGAGATTTCGGGGAGACAAACTCGTATAATTTCTAAATCCCTTCATTAAAGCAGTTCCACAAATGCATCACAAAATATTATAGAAGACAAATCCACGCTCATAACTGACACAAGGATTACATTGACACTGCTGATTTAGCTGAAGCTTCTTCTTTTTTCAAAGCAAATCAAGCAGAATACAATCCAAGAATATGGCTGATTACCCAACCGCAGCTCTCTGACAGGTATTGGATTTGACGTTAAACTGCTGAACCTATGAAAATAGGCTTACAATGAAGCTGAAGCCTAAACAATGCCAACGGCAAAAAGAAACCACAGTACAGTCAGAAGCATGCAGAAGCCAATAGAAACTCAGTCGCACGTGTTGCTCACCCAGAAACAGCTAACAATGCAAAAACCTGGGAGATAATATAATGAAATATAAGGGATTATGCATAAATTTGGTAGTTAATTCCATTAATGTAGATTACGGAAATGCATATGGATTTATAATACTTAGCAAAAATGAACATCAGCTTCTTTGTGAAGGTGCTACAAATTCCCTTCTTTTATTACATTGCAGTTCCCATAGCAGCAAACTTTTTTTCATACATTTCCTTTTTTATTTTTAATTTTTTTTAGTTATGTGCAAATCTTATCATTATTCATGTTTTGGTATTGGTTAATTTTCTCAAATGGAACCTGATTATAATTTATTTTTTTTCACAATGATAATTCTGAATCTATATACATGAGTATTTATTTAGTTTTTGCCGAGCCAAATTATGTCTCTTTTCTGCCGAGCCATGTTCCTAGTTTCCGGCTATGTTCATGAATTTGACCCCTCCTATGGACCTGGATTATGATCTCTGTATTTGTCCTCATAAATAGCCCACTAAGCTTAAACACTCGTCTTGTAGTCATACTGTAGTCCCTGTACCCAATGAAAATTTCTCTGATTACCAGAGGTCGGAAGTAACTGATTATATTTAAATACATATTTCACTTGTCTGTACATTGCTTGAGTAGTTTTAGAGGATACGTTTACTTCGCTCAGGAGTTCGACAAATTTCTGCACTCATACTGTTCAGTAGGTTTCTGCGTGATGTTGCATTAACTAACCACAGCCATGTGCCGTATTTGAAGCAGGACGTTTAATTGCATGCCATGCCTTTCCTTTGAGACGCCTAAAGAAGTAACAGGTGTTTGAAATCGGATGCGGAGCAGGCAGCGATGAAAATAGCATGTCAGTCAGGAAGGAAAGAGAGTTTTTTGTTGTTGTTAACCATGAAAAAAGCTTCTGTGAGCTAATACAAGCCATGTACATGGATACGTGTAGGTTAGTACTTCTGTACTTTTACTCAAGTACACGAGAAACTTGGGGACTTCTGCTTTGACATGAGTAATATTTGCCATAGGGGAATCTCTCGGGATTTGTCAACGTTGCCCACCTTTGCTGATTTACATGCAGTACATGTTGTCCTTGTGCCCTTAACTGTAATGGTAGTGGATTTCTGATTATAGACTTAATTTTGGGCTTTTGCTCTGAACCCCCATTTGAGTAAGCCCTTACTACATAACCTAATTTACATTTATGGCGTTTTTATCTTATCATTTGAGCAGTTGAGGTTTAAGGGTGTTAGTAAAGGTTTCAACAGTGGCAACTTGGTGGTGATGAGGTTTAAACCCAGAGCCTTCCGATCAGTAGTCCAACACCTTAACCAGTGAAAAACCAAGGACCTCCACTGGTGGAAGGCATACCTGCATGTGAATAGTTAGCATCATGCCACAAAGATATGTATGAACCTTCCTGGTGATGCTCCAGCTGAATATACATGGACTGGGGATTGTCCATGTCCATTGGACCAGGGTTTGGTACCTGCTGAGTACTCTATTGACAGCCAATTAAAGCTTGTGTGCTGGTTGCTTACAGCCTGGACACCTAATCTTTTCATTTTAGTGCCCAGAATAATGATTGTCCATGACTGATACATACCATGACTAACAAGATACAAGAAGATAAATCATGATGGACGGAATCTAATCTAGAGAAAAAAAAAAAAAAACAATGGGTACAAGATTTGTAGAAAAACGGAAAGTCATCCTCCGTCTTCACTCTTTAATACAGTCATAATAGAATTAAGTGTCTTCTACCACTGCATGTAGTGCACATAAGTCGGTTAGACTTGCATCAATCAATTCAACAGAGAAATTGTATCAGACTACTAAGATCACAATGGCCAGACTGGTCTTAACTCAAATCCTGTATAAATCACTGACTGTGCTGACTCTTGTCTGTCACTTCTTTTTTTTTTTCCTGTGGCCATCTGTTGCCTCAGAAAACGCTGCGTGTAACTGTGTAAGCATGTTTTCATCAAATTAGTATTTGCTACACCAGGATTTGGGCCCGGTTGACACTCCGACATTGTAGGGGAGGGCAGTATAAGGCTGAACCAAAGCCTCCAGTGTCACTGTATGTTGAAACCAATGAGGGACTCTTGGATCTGTGACCCGTTTCTGTCATGCCACTCTGACCTTCTCCAGGTGGTATTTTTGACACCTGCAGTGAAACTAGGGCAGGTGTGGCATGATAAGCTTCTCACAGAAAATGTCTTCAAGCAAATTTCCCAGTGTGGAGGAACTCAACGGTGTTTCCACACTCTTATCACACTTGTTTCAGCCCATGACGAGCTTGTTAATTAGCTGATAATTTGAAGTGAGTGTGCTAGAAGAGGGAAAACATTGGGGAAACTGAAGAAGTGGAACCTTTGAAGAAGAAGTAAATGGGGATACACTGTGTAAGGAATAAATCATTCAGTGGTATGCTGTTGTAGAAAGATGATGTTGGGAAAGTTAATGGTACAATAGTATTAACAATGGAAATTCCTTTCATAAATGCAAATGAAATATCTTCCGGCCAACTTAATTACATTAAGGGTTGAATATTTTAGGAGAAGCAGCCTTTGTTTGTCAAAGTTCAAGTCAAACCAGGAAATTACATTATGACATTTCTGATGAATGAAAGCCTAAGAGCGATTAACATTTAAAGTAGACTTTAAGTACAGTAATGAGACTCTTAACCACAGAAAACCATTTTGAACGAAAATGCAAATGTTTTAAAGAAGACCATACATCCATGAATGACGAACCTGGCCAAGGTGGCTCAGAGCTCACTGCAGTCATTCCCGTGAACATTCAGCGATGAATGGTGACCTTGTCGCCAACTTGCAGAAGAGTCTGTGGGGAAATGGACATACAGTCGTTCACCAACACCACTTGCACATTACAGGAACTCGGATGGGAGTTATTGCCGCATCCCCCATACAGTCCTGACCGCGCTCCAAGCCATTTTCATGTTTGGCCATTAAAGGAGTTCCTGGGAGGCCGGCGTTTCAGACATACTTCTACTTTCTACATTGATGGTATATAGCAAAACCATTGGGATAAGTGTGTTAGTGTAGCAGGGGATTATATAGAGAAATAGTTTTTACTCAAATTTTTGTTTCCTGTTATTTTGCACCATCAAAAGTACACAAGTACATAAACTTGAAGGCTTCAGTGTAGCTCAGTGGTTAAGGCACTGGTCTATGGTTCAGAAGGTCCCAGGTTCAAATCCAACGACCACCAAGTTTTCCTTGTTGGGCCTTTTGAGCAAGGCCTTTCACTTTCACTTATAATGAGATATAAAAATGTCAGTCGCTCTCGATAAGGGCATGTGCCAAATTCCAATATCAGTTCCTATATTAGATCACATTACTTCAGCCTCACTAAAAAAAAAAAAAAAAAAGTAAAATATGGCTAGAAATTGGCTTAATGTTATATTTGGTGTATTGTAATCTTATAAGAAATATATAAATTTGAAACGATTTATATTTTACAAGGAGTGTTCAAATCAGAACCGGGACTTTCTTGTGCATGAAGAYTTATTTGGAAACTTTTCCACATGTTTGGGCCATTAAAGGAGTTCCTGGGAGGCCAGCATTTGAGACAWAAAGCAGGCAGTCTGATCATKGCTCCAGCATACTTTGAAAACGTTCTACCTTGATGGTATAAGCCCTAATTAAACACTGTGATGAGTTCCTTAATGTAGCAGAAG
>QMIH01000090.1:320519-341401 GCA_003987875.1 Clarias batrachus
TTGTCCTTAAAAATAAGGACTTGAGACTCACGTAGACTACCCACCAGTGGCTTTCGGTCATTCCTCTGATTTGAACTCTTCAATTTTTGTGGGTTGTTCCTTTCAGTAGCAGAAAATTTACTTGATGACCTTTAACTGGCTCATATTTTATTTATTTCTATTCTCTGTAGCAACATTTCATATTGGAGTCCAGACGAACTACAAAAAAATCTGTTACGTGTTGTGGTTATTTTTTATTTCTTTTCAAAAGTCATTCTGAGATTTTTGCATGTGTTTGAAAACTATTGCATTTTTTTTCCCCCTGTGTATTTCACCACTGTTTTTGGGCATTCACTTTTATAAAAATGGATCAGCTCCTTTGATCTGAGAGCGTGTACATATTTCATAATGCTACTCAATACTTTTATGCCACATGCATGGTTTTGTTCATCAGGAACTCTTTTAATTCCTGAATAAAATGTCTGAATTTGAATTTCATCAGCTCCTCCCGTCTCTGGAGAGAGCTTGAGGTGCATTACCAACTGGATCACCACAGCAGCACCTGAGTTGCAGGAAACTGCATCATCCTCCTGCACTGAGGGGATACTGTGAGAAAATTGGACAATGAGCAGTCAGGAAGATACCAAAGCCATTGCCTTATCTGATTCAGATAGGTCTGTTTGAATAATACGTTGTCATGTGGCAAAGAAAATGACTCTTCTTGAGTAGAAAGGTGACATCTCTGTAAGTGGCTCATAAATTGTAAAGTGTCATAAACCGTTTGAAATGTGGACAGGGTAGATGGAGGAAATGGAGACTGCTGAGCTAGGACTTCTCGGCCAATCTGATATGTAAACCGTTTCGCGCGCATCGGTGCATTTTGGAGATCCGCGTTCTGTCCTGACCAGGATGAAAAAGATAACTGGAGATAAATGAATAAATGATGAACTACTACTGTAATTAATATGTAATGATAGCTATTTATTCTCTGCTTTGCTGCTTGTGGCTCGTCCTCTCCAGCCCCAATGAGAAGCCATTTTTTTTCGAAACGCTGCCACTCACAGTATAATTGACAGTCCCGATTATTGTTTTCCAAATTGTTTCCGTTGTGTATTTTTTGGGTGTGTGAGTTTATATGCACTGTTGCTCTGCAATATGTTGGCATCCAAAATGTTCAAAAGTTTACACCTAAAATAAAAAAATGCATTTATTTAGATCCACCCATAAATCATGACCAATATCAAGACCTGAGGTAGAAACATCAAGCAAACAGTAATCCTAATCAATGTGAAAGCCAGGCAAAAAAAAAAAAAAAAGTACAAACTAGAAGAAAAAAAAGGTATAAGAAGACAATGTACAGTTAAACTTCACCATGATGAAACATTTATGCACGTATGCACAAAATGGGTGGGAAAAAAAAAATACGGCTCTTGTATGGCAGTGTTGTGTGCCATTCTGGGATTCTCATATCCTGTATAAGAGGGAAGGCGGAGTAGTGGCAAGGGTTAACCTCACTGTCTGTTCATGCTTCATGTTCCTAATCATTTTAAACTGGACCTAATGGTGGAATAGACACTAGTGTTGAACTGAACCTGAAAATTCCAACCAGGAATAAGACTTTTCAAATGAAATCTCAACTGTTATACACACAGACAAAGTTCAGGGTTCCTGATTCGATCCTGGTCCATTCCATACTGTATATCTTCCTAAAGGTTGACTGATGAGCTAAAGTTGCCCCTTGGTGTGACTGCTCCCGGTCCTCTCCGGGCTGTAGTCCTACCTCATCCCGATGTTTCTAGGTCCAGCATGACCCTGACCAGGATGAGGCAGTTAGTGAAGAATAGATAATGAGTGACAGCTGGCGTTCATAATTCCCAGAATACAATGCAGATTTTTTAAAATTATTACTAGAATAATGATCTAATTATTAAATCTGCCCACTATGGCAAAATAATAGATATCATGGATCTGATATCTTTTGACTTAAAAAAGATATACCAAGGGTTTCCCTTTGAAGCTGTGTCATGCATACGGTAGTAGTGAACCCAAGAGGCCAATTCCATGATGTCTACAGTCATATTTATAAGACGATCTACCCAGCACTTTTAGAGCCTCCTATTTTACTGTACCAAATCCCACTTTTGCATAAAAGCGCCTAAGTAGTTCACGATGATGTACTCCAAATCAGAATTACACGGCAGTGTCTATTCTTCAAGCTTGAATGCTTTAGCCCAAACATTCAAGGAACAACATCTGTGAAAAGGCCACATGGGATTTGATTTATTTCTTTAAGACTTTGTGACATTTTATTGTACCACGAAAGAAGAAGAAAAAAAAAAAAATTCAAATCAGGTACCTTTTTAACATTCTATTATTTTTCTCTCTGCGCTCATCTGTGTGCTTTGCTATTGAATTACAGCATTGCCAATTGCAGATCTTGATTTTAAAGGACACACACATATTTTTTTTTTTTACTGTCTTCCATCTTGCTTTTATTGCCCTGTTTCCTTGTTGCACTGTGTATGATGTTTGTTTTTCAGTCAACCATGTGATAACGGAGTTAATTTTACAGATCCAGCCTGCAGGCTTCGGGACTCTCCTTCTCACTCCGGAGCATGGACTTTATTTGTTTCCTTCACTCTTGTTGTTACCAAAGTCGAGCGAATTATTTCCTGAAGCTGTCTCTGTCTCTCTTTTCTTTCTGTATCTCTATTTCTCTTTTCGGCCTTCTCTCTTCATCTCTCTTGACAGTGCTGCTGTAAATAGACTTACCTTTCATTGTCATGAAGTCGTTCTTTTTGTCTTTATATCCATACTTCCTGCTTTCATCTTCAGAACTTGTAAAAAAAAAAAAAAGACCCGCAGGCTTTGAACCAGTCTTTTGTTTCTTCTTTGCTTCATGAATCAGCCATATGAATCAGATTTCAAACATGACAGCTTTATAATATGACATGAATTAGACGCATTTGCGCACTTTTTCCCTCGCACTTTGATTTCGGGTCGCTTCCCTCCGATCGTGAATGCTGGAGTGAGGACGAGTGAAGTGGCTAAAAAAGACAGGTGATCACTTTGATTTGAAGTTCTTTTGATTCCCTTGTCCACCTACACTCTGATGAACCTACACTCCCTGCGCAGTAAAAGGAAGTACAGTACCTTTTGTCATAACAGATGTCAGAAGAAAATCATTAGTTAGATGATGCACATATTTAATAATGTTTCTGCCATCATGCTGGAACTGCAGGAGCGCGTCTAATTCACAATTTATGAAAGTCATGTGGTGGGTTAAATGTTAGAACCGTTACCTCTCACATGTAAGGCTGGGGGTTCAAACCTCGACTCTGGTTTGTGTGTGTGTGTGGGGAGTTTGCATACTTGCCCCATCCTTTGTCGATTTCCTCCAGGCACTCCAGTTTCCTCCCATTATCCAAATGCATATGCTGTTGATTTGATTTGTTACCAAATTTAATGTCTACTCTTGAGTCCTTACAATGTGTCCTCCAGTTTGTTCCCTAGATCAACCATGCATAGTATAAGCGGATTGTAATAAATGGATAAAATGGCACGGTGGTGTAGTGGTTAGCACGGTGGTGTAGTGGTTAGCACGGTGGTGTAGTGGTTAGCACGGTGGTGTAGTGGTTAGCACTGTCGCCTTGCACCTCAAGGGTCCGGGTTCAATTCCTAGGCTCGATTCCCATCTCTGTGTGCATGGAGTTTGCATGTTCTCCCTGTGCATGGTGGGTTTCCTCCAGTTTCCATTCAAAGCCATGCAGATTATGATAATTAGTGTTCCCAAATTGCCCCTAGTGTGTATGTGCCCTATGAAGGATTGGCACCCTGTCCAGGGTGTACACCATAAGTACAGATGTTTGCAAAATAAGTTTGCCACAAACATAATCAGATGCTGATTTATTAATTTGAACAAAAAAAAAATTAACTTGATGGATTTATAGCATTTCGAAAAATCATATAAATTTTGACTTTTTTTTTTTTTTTGCCATTCATTTTTATACAACAGAAAAAAAAGTGGACAAAATATGCTCTATTAATTTCTCTATTTAGCAACAGTTTCTTAATCATTCACTTCTTTTGTGCTAGAATGATTTCATTTTCATTCTTATGAAAAATCCATCATTTGGTTTTATCATAAAGTAAACATGACAGCTGAAATCTACACAGAGCATGCACTATTTATTTACATCTGTTGTTGAAATGACGTACACACACACGTGCAGAGTTTTCACCCTAATTGCCCGAGCTACATTTCCAGAAGTCTATCATCTGCTGTGCTGGCGCGATCGTTTCTCCTCCTAGCCCTGTTAGCTGGCTGTCACATTTATGAACAGAACTTCTTCCTCTCCATGTTGGAGTTTAACAGAGCGTTTAACAGCCTCGCGCTATTAAAATGTATCAGGTGGTCTGGTCTGCAGTGAGAATGTACCTGACTCACCTGACAGCCTCTTCTCCAGTGAGTGTGAAAAACCCTCATGGCTGAATGTGAGAGAAGGACAAAGAAAGGACGGAGAGAATGAGGAAATGGAAAGAAAAGTGCGTGGGGGGGGGGGCTGGGGTGAGGCAGTCAGCAGGGAGGTGGCGAGAACGAGAGAGGGAGAAAGAGAAGACCGTGTAAGAGCGAGTCATCGTCTGAACTCTGAATAAACATCAAGCTAAAAGAATCCCACAAGTAAGGAACATGAATACGGGATGAGCGACGGGCGAAGACGAATGTGTCTCGCTGGTAATCATCCTGTGTGAGATTTAATAAGATTGTGTAAGAGTGTAAGCTCTGCATGTCCACTTCAGTCTTAAGAGACATATTTTTTTTTTTAACATTTTACATTATTCTTTTAATATTGTAAGGCAGTTATCGCATGGAAGCGTAACATCAGTGCATGCTTAGTGGAAATGTGTGTGAGGTTGTGTGGGAGTGTGTGTTACAGTACTTGCTCGCTGAACAAACAGCAAGGGAAAATAAAAGCGCTCTTGTGTGTTTCCATGGTGTCACTGTGAGGATCATTTGAAACATGCTATATGAGTATTCGTTTGTATCAATTTTACCTGACTATACCATGCCACACCACCAGAGGGCCCCATGGCCTGGATACATATTCACTTCCTGGTTACTGAGCGTCAACTCATCATTAGTTCACTGTTTTTATCCTGACTGTTTGTTTTTTTTTTTTTGCTGTTTTTTGAACACATTATTCATTTCATTCTTGACTCTTTGATATTATAATTTTTTTGTTTAAAATCCCATTTGCCTATTTAATGTTCTGAGCGTTTATTTGGAATCCCTTTGGGTGTTGCTGCCTAGCCTTTGTGTGTGGATATTTGGAGGCGCATGTCTCAAATAGATTCTGTACCTCATCAGTAAACATACAATTTGGTGTAGTGATGAACATGCAGCAAGCCTAACTAATTTGTAAAAAAAAAAAAAAAAATTGCTTGTTATCAGAACGCAAAATGTCCATGAAGCTCCTGGGGGAAAAAGATGCATCAAGGAAAGGGACGACCAAGAGATTTGTGTTTTAAATACCACAAGTTACTTTTATGGCTCTATACCGTATAAATTATAAGCAGAAGGTTTGTGTAGTGTATTCGTCCAAGTGGTTTGCAGTCTCTTGCGATGTACTGAAGCATGCTAGCCTTCTCACTTCTCATTCCATAGTGGACGTGTGATGGTTGAGAGGAAGCGGGCGGAAAATTGGAAACATCCCAGTGGGGTAAAATTGGATTTACATTTAAGGCATTTGGCAGGCGCCCTTATCCAGTGAAACTTACACTTACACATTATCCATATGGTCAAGTTGAGGGTTAAGGGATTTGCTCAAGGTCCCAACAGTGGCAGCATGGTGGTGCTGCGGTTTAAACCTGGTACCTTTTAATCAGTAGTCCAGCACCTTAACCACTGTGCTACCCCTGTCTTATTTGTGCAAGAAGTAATATTTAGCTAGCAAATCTAGCTCATCTTTAGCGCATACAAAAGCCTTGTGTGCATAGACGATGAAATGCTGACCTCTTAACATGGACCACAGTGCCTCCCCGAAATATAACTCTAATCAAAGATTCCAGATCTATTCTAAGGACCGTTCGGCTCAATTTGAGCAGCAAGATTTAATAGATTAAATTACGGCCGACCATTAAACACTCACTCACGTCAGAGCTCGCGGGTGACGTCTCGCGTTAACGTCTGGGATAAAAACAAGTTGGAGGTTCGTCCGAGTCCCGCCATTTCCCTTCAACATCCTGTACCATGCATTCATGCCTTCGTCTTTGACTTCCTGCGAACAAAAGTCCAAAAGAGCCAGTGCAAAGATGACATCCTGACAGTAAGCCTGCCTTTCGCTTCCTGAGCAGAACCTTATTTAGCTCACAGTATACAGTAACTAGCAAGGTTCTGAGTCATGTAGCAAATCCTGTATATCTTTAACAGTGGAATGACATGCTATGATTAAACCCCGCCCTGCCCAATTATTTTCTTTCTGTCTTTTTTTTTTTTTTTTAACTCAATAGACAGTTTCATGCATCCACAGAAAGTTGTATATTATGAGTCAGTTCCATTTCAAGTAATTTATTTAATTCCACTCGAGCTCGTGCCATTCATTCGATAAGCCGGAATCCATTCACTCATGCAGTAAAAGCTTATTAAGCACAGAATAGGATTGAATTGATCATCTGAATGAATCCCAAACCTTTGAATTCGGCTTCAGGCTCAATGGATCTGGGATTAGCCTTGAAGAAAAGTCACATGGAAGTACTTTTTCACTACATATGTTTCATTTAGTTTAACTAATCTTTTTTCTTTTTTTTTTCACGTGGCATTTCTTCCATGTGACCTATAAAGTTTTTTTTTTTTTTTTTTCTTTTTGGTTCACGTGATTTATTTACACTGTTCAGCCATCACCTCAAACCCATCTGAATAATACTGTTTAAGTTCCCCTTGTTCTGGTTTCCTCCCACAGTCCAAAGACATGCAGATTAGGCTAATTAGCATTCCCAAATTGCCTATAGTGTGTGAATGAGTGTGTGTGTGTGTGTGTGCCCTGCGTTGGATTGGCACCCTGTTCAGGGTGTATCCTGCCTCGTGCTCTTAGTCTCCTAGGAAAGGCTGCAGACCCCCCGCCAACCTGTTCACAGGATAAAGCCTTATAGACCATGATGAGTTCTCCTTTTGCCAACAAAACTGCTCTGAGACCTCTGAAGGTTTCTGGTGTCATGTGGCACCAAGACATTTGCCTTAAACTCTTTGTAACTGCCATAAGGAAATAGCATGTCCATGAAAGCAACAATGTTTTGGAAAGCGGTAACATAAAAAGAAAAAAAAAAACTCAGGACCCATGGTTTCCGAGCTGAACATTGTCGAGAGCATCACAGTGCCTGGCTTGTCTTCTTACCATAGTGCATCTTGGTGCCTTCTCTTCTCCAGGCAAGTGACACCCATGCACCAGGACCTCCAGACCACCTTCTTCCATTGCTCCATGATCCAGTTCTGATACTCATGCGCCCATTGTGTTGTTGATGCAGGACTGTCAGACTATACTGGCTGGCCTTCATTTCCCAACATGCATCAGTGACCCTTGGGCACCCATGACCCTTTCACTGGTTCACTTCTTGTCCTTCATTGGACCACTTTTGCTGGGTACTATAAATACAGTCCAGAAGGACCTTAGAAGACCTCGTGTTTTGGACTTGCTCTGACCTGATTATCTAGACGTAATATAATTGCAGTGTTCAAAGTCACACAGATCCTGAAGCTTGTCCGTTTCTCCTTCTTCCAAGATCTACCTGTTTACTTTAAGAGCTTCATTATTCATTATGTTTTACATTATTTGTAATGAGTCATTTAGTTTCACATGTGATTTAACCTTGATTCATTTACTTGTTTAGATTCCCCCCCCCCACAGTATAAACTTATTTTTCTAAATGATGTTTTTATTTCTTTAAAAAAACACACAATTCCGATTTCATTATTTATTCATTTTGTTATTCAATTTTCTTACAATGAATCAATTTATACTCCTATATATATTTTTATGTCTAATATCTGTCACATGTTAGATTTTTCTACATAGTATTCATACAACATCACATGATTTCACACTTTATTTTATTTTTCCCCAGGACTAGTGATGCAAATGATTGACGTCGGACACATTCCCGGGAGTCAGTCGAGAAAAGATGTACACTATGTGAAATGCTGCTCCACATGTACATGTGAAAGTTGTCACAAAAGTGAAAGGAACAACTTTTTTAAAGCTATTTTATTATTTATGATGCCATTCTTACGAATCTCAGCCTGTGTGATATTACAAGACAAGACAAGTTTATTTTGTAAGGTAAAGGCTTGTACACTGTGCAGTCGTATCACTGCAATGCAAAACATTAAGCTCGGTATTGTGTAGGGTTCTCCTTGTGCCAGTCTTGTGCTCTGTCCCCTCTGGGCCACTGAGTTAGCTCTGGCCCCAAGGGGCGGGGGGGGGGGGGGGGGGGGTTTGGGGGGATGGGTGTCTGGCAGCAGGACATTGGCAGCAGATCACCTCGGCACTGTGGGTGGTGGGGTGGTGCCTCTGTGGATTGGACTTGTTTGTCTGGTGCATCCCGTGGGTGCTTGAGATTGGGATTTGGGGAGTTCGAAGGTCGGGTCGGCAGCCATGGGCTCTTTGCCTGCTGGGTCCCATGCGTGGTGGGCTGTGGTGCACTGGGTGGTGTGTGCCTTTCTATTGTGGCCAGGACTGACTTTTTTTTTTTTTTTTTTTAGCAATTTGTGAGTTTTCTGTGGGATTGGACCAGAAGGGCTGACTTTGTTACCCATGGGTGGGGCATGGCTGTGCCTTGGGTGGCCTCATGATTCTATCACCAGTTTACTGGTATATAATTGTTAATCAATGTTAATGTTATGGCTGATCGGTGGAGTCTTAAATACAGTTTTATGTATTCAATGTATTAAGTTTACAGATTTATAAATTATGAAACATGTTGACTAAACAAGCACACGTAAGTGAGGAACATTGCAAGCAAACAACTGAACGACGGCCAGCCATTGTTTCGAGAGCTTAAAGGCAAAAATTTGGAAGCAGGTTGATTGCTAAATGCCTAAATTAGTACAGATTCTTTACACTTAAACTGGCTGATAACAGCTAGACAGACTCATTGCTACTGAGAAGTTATAATAATAATAATAATAATAATAATAATAATAATAATAATAATTCCTTCAGTGGTTAGTTATGAAGTATTATAAGTGCACTTCACATTAAGTCCATGTGCTATGGTGGATGAGGATCTCACCCTGAACATGATGTCCCACTTTCGAAGCCAGCGTTCCCGTGACAGCAGCAGGGGACTAAACATTCGGATGATTAAACGGGTTTAAAAAGTGCTGTGTCATGTTCCCTTCATCTCTCAGACAGAGGATTACGGCTAGGCCGTGTCCTCGCGGCGTGTCATCTCTCTACTGTTGCACTGCTTTTCCGACCCTCTAATAGCGAGCAGGCTGAAGTTGGGTGCCCTGCGTACTCCGTCTTCCCAACAACTTTTCCGCGAGCTCACACACTCAGACGCTGTTGTCGCTTTCAGAACCTCAGACGGGTGTGTGATGGACTCGCTTTTATTCCTACCATCATGGAGTTTTATCTGAGCATCAGGCACAGATCCAAGACTATGATTTTTTTTATAAACATGATCCGTACTGTATATTGCATAACAAATACAAACCAAGATTCGTACGCTAGATTTAAATTTGAAATTTATTCTAAATAATTATCAGCAGATCAAAAACAGGTTAATGAGAATCGTACAAGAACGTACTGTAGATACACAGAGAGTTTGTTTGCTTGTTTGTCATCCACATTACGAGCAAACAAACAGACCAAATCCAAGTTTCTTTTAATCTTGAATATTCAAATTAATAAATCTGAACTCACATTTTGCTCATTTCTGAAGAAATTCTGATCATGTTGTTTATCATCCAGCGGTCACTGGTGGTTATTTAAACATGGGAAACACCAGTCCAGGCTTTTACAGCAACAGTTATTTAAGTCAAGTCAAGTCAATTTTATTTATATAGCGCTTTTAACAATTGACATTGTCGCAAAGCAACTTTACACAATAAAAAGAAGTAAGTTTTTATGGAATGTGTGTGAATCAAAATGATAAGATTGTCCCTGATGAGCAAGCCGAGGGCGACGGTGGCAAGGAAAAACTCCCTGAGATGGTAAGAGGAAGAAACCTTGAGAGGAACCAGACTCAACAGGGAACCCATCCTCATCTGGGTGACAACGGATAGCAGCGATTGATCAGCATAATAATGTGTACTGGAAGTTCAGTGTAACAGGAGATGTGTTAAAATTAAAANGTTCCTGGAGGCTCAGGTAGACTGTAGGGGATTCCGGTCCTGAGCTATCGAACAACTGAAGTCACAGGTCCCCAGAGCATCAATCCATGATAGGACAGTCTTAATGGAAACCATCCCCAGCCACCATACGAATCCAGGCAGACCACACGGGGCATCCATGCGACGAGATCTCCAACCAGAAGCAGGACTCCAGGACGGGCTAGACGGCTCCAGAGGGCGGAGGGGTCTGGATCACTGGCAACTCAGGAGCGAACATGTATAGCTCGACAGAAAGACAGAGAGAGGGAAAGAAGAGAGGGAGAGAGAAAGAGGAGAGAGCAGAAAAGGAAAGAACAGAAAATAAGCACTGTTGCCTTGCACCTCCAGGGTCCGTGTTCTCCCCGTGCTTGGTGGGTTTCCTCCGGGTACTCCGGTTTCCTCCCATAGTCATGCAGATTAGGATAATTGGCGTTCCCAAATTGCCCATATTGGGTGTGAGTGTGTGTATGTGTGTGTGCCCTGCGATGCATTGGCACCCTGTCCACGGTGTATCCCGCCTCGTTCCCTAAGTCTCCTAGGATAGTCGACAGGGATGTGTACGGCTCCACAAAACCTAATAGTGATACTGAACCACAACCAATTTTACTGGATTAACACAAACATAAAAGACTTTTGAAAAATGGCTTGTTTTATGCTTCTGGAATTTAAAGTTAGAATCCATTCATTCAGTGTTGGCGGTACGTGCTGTTTATGCAGCTATAAGTTTTTAAACTACCCATGAACGCAGATAATCAAACAAAGGCTGCACGGTGGATTAGGGGTTAACACCGGTGCAGCTCACACATCCTGGTTTCATGGTTTGAATGTTATCTTTGGTCTGTGTGTGTGTGTGTGTGATGTTCTCATACACCTTGTGCTCGGTGGTTGTCCGTAGCGTATACTGTACTTTTGGGAGAGGTGTACATACAGTACACCGCCTGGCGTTCCCCTAGATACGCCTCAGGCCTCTTGTGACCCTCTACAGGATAAACGGTATTGAAAATGGATGGATGCATATGCATGGATGAATAATCACACAGAACATTTATCTCTCACAAATCACACAGATATAATTACAAACTACACTCGTGCATAAAAAAACTGTTCTGTTCTGGATTATTCCGCTCAGCTGACCATTAAATTTTTTATTTGCACCAATCAACAAGTTTTATTAATTTCTGTGGGCGACGGTGGCTCAGGTGTTTGAGTCTCCGAGATGCTGACTGGTGTGTGTGTGAGTCGTGAGCCAGGAGTTCAAGCCTTGCCATTGCTGGGTTGCAGCTGTTGGGCCCTTGGGCAAGGCCCTTAAACCGATGCCTGTATATGATACCTAGCCATTGTGATGCAGGGAAACCTCAGTGCCAAGTCTGGGGAAATGGGCCGTTGCATACAGTAAGGAAGTGCATTAGGTGTAAAATCTGTGCATAATAATAATAATAATAATAAAAAACCCTGTGCCATTAATGATCCAAGAAAGGGGGAAAAAAAAGTCTAAAAGTAATGTTTATTACTGAATTTCCAGGTCTTTAAGAGGTCTCCTAATCATCACCAAAGAGACCTGTCCAATGAGCATTCAGATTTTTAATGAATTTTTTGAATTATTATTTATTTTTTATGTAAAAGCCAAAGCCCATACTTGATTCAACCCCAGAGACGCATTGCTTCAGGCCACAATTTAAACTGATATGTTAAAAGCCTCCAGTCCAATGAGAAATATTCTTTCATCCACTTAAAGCGTCTCACATAGACACCCAGAGAAGAACAGCCTCTCTTTTGTCTTTTTCTTTTGAGCTCAGTCAGAGGTTTCAAAGGACGTTTTCAAGCAGGCTTCGCTGAATGCCCAAAAGAAAAATTGAGATAAATGCATGAACAGCAGTGAGGTATTTAATCATGTGATTAGCAAAAGTGTTTAGTTCCATCAATACCCGAATACTGATGATAATAATGAATAACACAAGTAGAGAAACTCTGGTAAACATTCCTTTGCCATATTTGAATGTAATGGTTTCCTTTTGTCATCCTGCCTTCGCTCTAGACGCATATGAAAGACAACCCTCCAAAATATAAAGCCTTCCTACTGTTATTCTGTGAAACACAACATCATTTGTGTCCTACAGTGTCTCCATAACACATCCCAGTGCTAGTCGTCTGTAATTAAACCTCGCTATCCACAGTAGAGCTGTGTAAATCCTTCAGATTCACTTGTTCGCTCTCTCTGTTGAACTGTGGGTATGTGCTTATTAGGAGGGAGTACAAATGAACCGAGATACACATTTACACCTTTATACCCACATTCGAGAGTGTGTACTCTAATCTTGTTTGCATTGAATTGAAGTCTTCTCTCCTCAGGAACTCGGTGAACAAAGGAAAATAGAAGGAGAAAGGGGAAATCTGGTTTCTTGTTAAATCCTCAACAATTGTATCCTGAACTCTAAGAGGCGTTCAGATCGATTCAAAACAGGACAGGTGGCGAAATTTCTGGTGAATGAAGCGAACGACATTTACAGAAGACCTCAGTACGCACAGTACAGTGATGAGACTCTTAGCCGCAGTGAGACATTTGAATGGTGCAAACATTGTTTTAAAAAAGCTAACCCTAACCCTAACCCTGTCAACATTCAGCGAGTGGAACACCTGATCCACAAAGATCAACACGCAACTTGTCGCGGAAGAGACGCATCTGTCTGTGGGAACTGTACACACAATCATTCATCAACACCACCAACACACCATTTCAAGGACTCGGCTGGAGGTTAGCGCCACGTCCCCCCGTACATCATGCCTGATCATGGCTTCGGCGAACTGAGATAAATCTTGAAGCATCAATGAAACACTGGAATAAGTGCATTAGTAGCAGTGTTGGGTGTAACGCGTTACAAAGTAACACGGTAGAGTACAGTGGAACCTTGGATTACGAGCATAATTCGTTCCGGAAGTGGGCTCGTGTTCCAAGACACTCATAAACCAAATCATCATTTCCCATAAGAAATAATGAAAACTCAAATTATTCGTTCCACAGCCCCAAAAAATAAATACATAAAATAATTAATACAAAGGTGAGAGAGTGACGCTCGGTGTCAAAATAAGAGTCGCATGCATCATACATGATACTCGGCGCTCGTAAACTAATACTTGCTCGGTTTCCGATTAAAAATTTATTAAAAACCTTTGCTCGGTTGGCGGAACACTCGTAAACGACGATACTCGCAATCCGAGGTTGTACTTAGATTACTCGTTACATCAAAAAAGTAATCCAAGACGTTAGGTCCTGCCATTTAAGTACGCAGTTTCTTAGTTATATTTTCCAAAGTGTAATCCATTATTCAGACAAGTTATGTAATCCATGAGCCAGACAGCAGTCATTCTGTTAGTGTGTGTGTGTGTGTTTGCGAATGTTGTCCACAAGCCCCGCCCCCCCCTATAACAGTTATTCCTGCTGTTATATCCCTATCTCACGACGACTGTAACACTGATAAGTAGCAGGGAATTATAGAAAGAAATAAAGGGATCTTTTAGGGTTTTTTTTTTTTTTTACTCCTATAACTGTGTTCTGTTATTCTTCACAATCAAACATCCCAGTTTGACTTAGACACACCTTGTATTATTTATAACATATAATCTTACAATAAAGTGTTCTGATAATGGGAGGCAGTACGATGAGGTACTGTTCCCCTGATGTAGACTCTTTTTGCTATTAAACCAGCTTCTTTAAAGACAAGATTGAAAACTTTCCACACAGCTGATGTTGTACAAAGCCTTCCAGGATGTGAACTTTTATACCCCGGCGTTGTGCATCTCTCCTCAGCCAGTCTCACAGCTTTATGTAAATGTACAAATCCTGCCGATATCGCTAAAGAATTCCTGTTGCAAAGATATCTCCTCCATGAAACTAGCAACCTCAGACCTTGCGACTTATCTCTGTGTGTGATTTCACCGCTTCTGCTTTTAAGCGATCCGTTGAAATATTAATTAACGGCATTAATTATCAAAATGCTGCGTTTGATCCCTGTTGCATCTCTGATGAAGAGAGTCCTGCTGAGCGAGCCTAGGTGTGTGAAATAGCTGTTTCCGAAGAGATTTTTCGACCTCTCCCGGCGAGAGACGGAGATTTCTTGTATTTTAATTGAGTAAATAGATACTGTTATAACATAGCAAAAGTATCAGGTGGCGTACACACTCAATTTTCTCTTTTTGATTCCGTTGCAATTTGGATCGGATTTCCCCAGACGCTCCAGAATTTATTCTGCAAATAGTGTGAGGACGGGGGGGAGGGGAATGGGGAATTGTGGGTATCTGGAGCGTTTCTTTTTTTTTTTTCCTTCTTTTTCTTTTAATGGAGCTGACGATGAATCTCGCTGATGAAGACATCAGTGCAGAAGCAGGCAGTCACACGGCAAGCCCAGAGGAATTCTCCTGATCCGTAATCTGATGCTCAGGCACAATTTCATGAAGCGACCAGACAGCTGCGCTGCTTCAGTTGGGTAATTAAGACAAACGTTGCCCCGATCCCTCAGCACACACTGACCCACTGAACCCCAAACTCCCCTGAAAAAGCCGCCAGATGTTCTGAGATCAGCAGAGAGTAGTGCAGATGTGAGAGGGGGGAGAAAAAGGAAGGAAGAACGTTATGAGGTAGAACAATCATATACTTAAATTGAAACGTGCTGAAAACTGCACAGGCGGGAAAAAAATGACCGGTCAGGAGGTTGATTAGTTTCCGTTATAAGCAGCTCTGATAGCTGTTGCAAAATTACAGAGTATTAACGCGCTCATGCTAATATGTTGTTGTTTCCATAGTAACAACTTCACGTGGACTAAATATGCATTAAATGCTTTTATTTAACATTTTATAACATAACATAAAGAAAGAGATCTGGAAAGAGAGTAACATTCGCAACATCAACATTACAATCCATATTGTTTAATTGCAGATGTGGTAAGACGAGATGACGGCTCACATTCATGATTACTTTAGTGACTGTTAACGTGGACGCGTCTGTCCTCTGAAACGCGTCTGTCCCCATGCGCTCGCATCGATACGTCCTTGCTGAGTTGAAACGTGATATTTGTGTGACAGCTCATTCATTTCAAACAATAGATGTGATTTCACCAAAAATATGCTGGGGGTTTTGTTCCTGAGGACGACAAGCTGTTAGTCTGGTGGAGATGTTGAGGTCCAGAAGGAGGAAGAAAGCCAGATGCCTCGCTTTAGCTGTTTTAGCTGATATTGCGAGCGCTGCTACAGTATGTAATACACTCCTCCAGTGCTGATTGACTTTTTTGCACAAATCCAAAAATCCAACGAAATTCTGACGGTTCACATTTAAGTCACATGACCATGTATTGGATATGTATGTACTGTTTGCGACCTTGGACCACATGTGAAAGTGACTCAGGTCTGATCTGAAAAACTGTATATTATTATATTGTGCCCTAAAAAAAGTCAGATCATTGATATACAGTATCTGGGTGAAAAAAAAAATGTTTTAAAAATCATTAAAAGTTTTAGTCCCTTCAGGGTGGTTATGTTAATGTAGCCTAGCAGGGTTTATACTATAGCTGCAGATTTCTATCTTATAAGTGAAAAAAAGATGAATTAAGCTCTTTTCATGAAAAATATGGACTTTATTATAAAAAAGATTAAGATAAGGTCAGATTTGTTAGAAAATAAAACTTTCTAGCTGAATCCGTTATCGGCCAAATGAGGACGCGTTCCGTGTTGAGTCTGGTTCCTCTCAAGCTGCCACTTCAGGGAGTTTTTCCTCACCACCGTCGCCATCAGAGACAATCTGATCATTACGCTTTATACACTACATATTTCCTCACACAATATTGTCTTTTATTCTGTAAAGCTGATTTGCGATAAAAAAATAAAAATAAAAAAAACGCTGTATAATTTACACTATATAAATAAAATGAATCAACTTGAATTCATGAGCGAAAAAAAAAAAAAAATCACGTAATAGAAGAAGAATAAAATGCCTGAGGATGTGCCCTTTCAGAAGAATAATGATGTATAACATGAAGATATGTGGGATTTTTCTCCAACGGCGTGCGTCTAAGTCTTTCATCCCATACTCGGCGTATACCGGCAGCGAGATAACGGCCGCTCCGTGTATCTAACATTAAAGCGGCGCCCACTTTGGGGAATTCTGTAATAGTGTTCTCTGGTCCGCTGTTTCCTGTCATTTCTCACCAAATAGAGCAAGGTCTGCTTATGCAGCGTGACACGTCGGTGCAGGATGTCAGCGGGAAGCAAATTCCCCCATCCAATTTGCAAGGTTGAACCTTACACCCCTCTTTCGATGGTAACGGGATTGAAAATTACCACTGGGGGCCGATGGTGATTTTTTTTTTTCTCTTTCGCTTTCTTTGTCACTTCTTCTTCTTCTTCCACCCTTTCCCTTTTTTTTTTTTTTCTTCCCACAGCATCATCATGACATGATGATATTTTTATTCATTCGCTCCGCTCACCGTTCCTCCCTCATCATCCCGAAAACATCACACCTTTTTAGTCTAATCGAATGTCAGGGGTTCGTTTTTTTGTTCTCCCCGCTTTCCCGGTTCCCGTCCCCGTTCTCTGTTCTGCTGACGGCTGTCATGTCGCGCGCCTTTGTTCTTGTGTCTCATTGATGCGTCCCGCTGGAAAAAAATGAAAGCAGTCATTCCTCGCCCGAGTAAATAGAGCGGCGTCTCACCGAGGCCCTTGTTTAGCCCGGGCTGTGCCTGACTGAGCTGGCGAGTGGCATGACTGCGGCTTAGATTAAAACCCTCGCCGCAGTGGAGTCATCATCAGCGAGCGCGTTTTTACAGCTTTAAATCACTCGAGTGAAAACCGCACTCGAGACGTCGCTTTCAGCACACGGCCTGACGCTTCAGACACTTAAGTTATGATGCGCTGTAGAAAAAAAGGTAGATAATGATGCATTCGAGGAGGCCACAATATCTGCAAGATGGATAAGTGGAAATAAACGTTTTCAAAAACACTTTCTCCATAGTGTGCCTCTTTTTTTTTCTTCTTTTTTTTCTTTTTTTTTTTTGCTAACGCTGTTTATATCCCAGACTGCACAGGCAGGCAAGGCAGACTATAACAGTAATTCTCTTTGGGGTGACACTCCACAATAGTCGAACTTTAAACTAATGCTCTTTCTTGTTCTTGACTCAGTGTGAATAAAGTATTCGTCAGTATTCGGATGCTGAGTACAGCCGACAGATAAAAGTAGTCAAAAGCAGAAAAATAATGTTCAGGATGCGACAAGCAGCGGCTTTCATATCCACAACATGAACTTAAAAGACTCTTGAGTTACTTTGAAACGGCTATATTGTTTTATACCATAATAATTAGCCAAGGATGAATATTTTACTACAACAACAACGAAAATAGACTTTTTAACGCTGGTCATTGTGGAACATCTCGTTATGGCTTTCCTGGTTCATCTGGTCATCATTCCTTTGGTTGTTCTCGCACTACTTTGTTCCTGTCCTTGTTTTGTTATCCTGTTCACCTGTCTCGTGTTAGGCCTTGAGTCTGTATTACAAATTTAATTATTGGATTGACACTGTTTTGTCCTCGGCTATGGACTGTTGGATGTACAAACTCATACCTCTTGCCATTCCAAAGCAACAACATTTAAGATTTCTTCCATAAATCGTGCATAGATACAGAGCGGCCCAAAAAAATGGATACGCACTTCAGCAGCTGTTACTGTACAGTATATATATATATGCCCTTTTGTAAAACTTAGATTCAATTATGGCAGCTACAGTATGTGTACAATTGGGTTTCCTCTAAAGATGGCAGTCACGGCATCGTTGATGCTATCATGTGACCGTCAGAAAAGAGGCAAAGAAAACTGAGAGGCTGAAAAAAGAGGCTGAAGACACACCTTTTTATTTTCAAGTAAACTCAGGTTGAAGTGGTATTGTAAATGTGTACACCGTCTGCACAAGCGACAGAAATGAAAGTATGCAGAGCAATCTCTTAAACTTTCACACATTATGGACAATTTGGGAACGCCAATTATCCTAATCTGCATGGGAGGAAACCCACCAAGCACGGGGAGAACATGCAAACCCAATGCACACAGAACCTGAGGCGGGAATCAAACCCAGGACCTTGAGGTGCATGGTGACAGTGCTAACCACTAAACCAACCTGCCACCTAATTATAAGATACAGGCAACCGATTATGGAGTGTTGTATCTTTTAAATCACCTTAGAGCTAACTGTTCCAATACTTTTGCTCAGCCCAAAGCTGGATGGTCTGCCTCCAATCCATCAATGTACAGCACAAGCACCGTTATCCTACATGTACATTATGCAACTATGTATCTTTTGGATGATTACATATGCAGTGTAATTTAGAGCCAAAAGGATTTCCTCATGATTACCTGACGCTTTGTTTTCAGATAAAAGAGTAACCTGGCAATCGATAGCTTCTGACCTGCTGATGACCTTCATATGCAGTATGTCATGGTGGACCTCCTGACTTATTTGAAGCATGTGGAAATGGATGTACTGTAGAAGATTAATTTGCAGAAGTTTGATTTGTTATCATATCATGACTACGCTGTACAAGTACAAATATTTGATTTCCTCCTGGATTCGGTGGCGTTTGCTAGCATTAGCATTAGCTCATTCAGTGTACTGTTGCAAATGAGACAATGCTACAGAACATGCTGAGTTTTATGCTTCATGAAATTATGTGTACTGTAGGTAAGGCTACCCAATACTGACATTTCAACTTTTATAATTATTCGCTAACTAGCTGTTCTGGGGATGAATCTCGAATAGTGTTAAATGGAAAGTTAATGCGCTATCTAGGGTGTACCATTCCTTCTTCCACACACCAAGTAGTGCCTTTGATCGGGGGTTAGAGAGGGATTTGGGATTCAGCCTTGCATTCGAAGCTAGTTTGCTTTGTACCCTGTGTTAGCGGTGCTAACAGATTTAGAAGCAATAACTAAGGAGACAGCATGTTGTGTAAAAGATGACATAATGTAATCAGATGTCGTCCTGCTGAAAGTGCTTCCATGACTGGTTTTAATTATGAGTTTTGGAACTGGTGTCCGGTAAATATCGTCACTTTTGCTGTCCATGATGGACAGGCGACGTGACGTCAGGTGCAAACCATCTATATACCACGAATGCGATAGTTGCTGTATCTCCCTGCCGAGGTGTCGTTGCCGTGAGTTTGGTCCATTTTCTCTTTCTCTAGCTATGTGTAGAACACAGGTCGAGCTTGTGGTCCGGTTTCAACACGAGCAGACTGCCAAATGACATGCAGGACAGCACACTCATCTTCCAGCGTTATAAATGTGACAGTGTGACTGCGGCTTCACTGTGGCCGAGTCATTATTTACACACCGCATTCCTCATTATTTACAGCTATGTGTCAAAGAGCCGTGCAAAAAAAACACAACCACCTACTGCTTAGAATCTGTGTCACTTCAGTGTGGGTGTTTATTCAGAGGGTTGGAGGGGAAAAAAAAAAAAATTCTCCGATTTCAGGACTGCTCGTAGATGGTCTCGCTTCATACCGGACTAACGGGGTGATATAGACGCCACTTATACGCCATATATCTGACATTTGTGCATTGGTGGGCTGGGTTATGGAAGGACAAAAAGGTTTCGTCCCATGCTCTCTCTAAATTTATCCTGGTGACATCAGGCTCGGACTTCATTATGCCACTGTAGACTGGACACAATAGAGAAAGTGGTTCTAGACCGCAGGGTAGGAAGAAAGTGCCAAAGGTTTGACATCTAGGACAGGTGCCAGGACATGCATTCCCCAGGCCTCGGAAAGGCTTCTCAAAATTATGGACTGTAATGTGCTCAGAAGATTTTCAAAAAGGTACAAAAGGATGTGCAATTATAGCCCTTTTTTGTAAGATCATTACTTGTCACACTAGGTAAAATCTATAAAGTTCAGTAAAGAATGTTGCCATCTTAGATTATGATAAAGATCTTTTTGTGAATAAGGACAGCGATTCTGCTCCAGTATGTCACCAACGAGCATGAAACAGAAATCAGCCCATGCAGGAAATACTGTAGCGTTACACTGTGTGAAATAAAATAAAATAAAAAAAATACACTAAACTATTCTACATTCTTAACATATAAAACAAAGGGAGAAAACATTTCAGAATGTGGTTTACTTTTATCACCCAAAATTGACTGTTTTCTCATAACCCACACTGCCTGAAGTGTTTTCTTTCTCTCATGTTACAGAACTCCAGGAGACTTAGGGCATGAAGTGGGGTACACCCTGGATGGTTTGCCCGTCCTTTGCAGGGCACACAAACTCACAATTATTGACACACTACAGGCAGTTTGACAACATGATTTAGTATAACCTGCATGATTGTGGGATGCAAGCTTCATGTGCACAGAGACCCTGGAGGTAAAAAGAAATGTCAGTTGTTTATGCATAAGTAACTAAAAAAGCTGAAACAAGTGCTAGTAAAATGTACAGCACAGTGCTGACAAATTATGGAATGTATTGATTAATGTTTTCTAACAGAAGATATATATA
>QMIH01000090.1:341760-365468 GCA_003987875.1 Clarias batrachus
CCCAGGAAAGGAAGACCAAGAGTCACCTCTGCTGCGGAGGAGAAGTTCATCCGAGTCACCAGCCTCAGAAATCGGCGGTTAACAGCAGCTCAGATCAGAGAGCAGGTCAATGCCACACAGAGTTCTAGCAGCAGACACATCTCTAGAACAACTGTTAAGAGGAGACTGTGTGAATCAGACCTTCATGGTAGAATATCTGCTAGGAAACCACTGCTAAGGACAGACAACAAGCAGAAGAGACGCGTTTGGGCTAAAGAACACAAGAAAGAAAACTCTTTGAACCAATGAGAAGGGGTGTCCAAACTTTTGCTCTGTACTGTATACTGTACATACTGAACTATTAAAACAAGGGCTTTAATACTTTAGGAGTTCTGAATTGACTGTCATACCTTCTGTTATAAAACATTAATCAGCACATTCTGATCAGAATCCATAATTTATCAGCACTGTATTATACATTTTAAGAGCACTTGTTTCAGCTTTTTCAGTTACTTATGCATAAACAGCTGACATGTTTTATTATCGTGTCCTGTTAAAGTCTTTAACTTTTATTTTTATCCACACCGCTATAGAAAAATGTAAATAGCAAAGTGAATGCCGGTGTATGAATCTGTTTCTGAATTTGTTTGTGTAGTTTGGATTTAATAGGACCTGTTTTTCCAAATTGCCTATTTGAGAGGATTAGGGAAACCCCCCTGGGTGAAGCTCTTTCATGAAGCTGGTTGAAAGTGTGTAATGCTGATGAATTTAAAGTATAAATAATTTGGGTTTGTTTACCACTGTTTTGTCACTGCATGTTCCATAACATCTTCATGATTATTCTGAAAATGCTGCTAATGAATTTCTTAAGTCTAATATTAAGTGTACAAATATTAGACTGTAAGTGAATTTTCTTAATACTCTCCCTGGCCTAAAAAAGTGTCACCATCTGGATTCAACTGAGCAAATAGTTAAGAGTCTCCCATATAATAATTACTGCGGTGATTAATACGGTTCAGCTGTAACAAGTTATTTAACACTTACTGATGCAGTGGGGAGCTTCTCATTTCTTAAGCAACCTTATCAGAAGACATGTCCTGCAGTCAGGGCAAAGAATTTACTC
Organism: Clarias batrachus; assembly: GCA_003987875.1. NCBI lineage: Eukaryota > Metazoa > Chordata > Actinopteri > Siluriformes > Clariidae > Clarias > Clarias batrachus. The sequence goes on from QMIH01000090.1 coordinate 342,863, forward strand.
TGTTTCGGAAGGGTCAAATGATCGTCCTGCATCAAGCAAAGAAAACAACTAAAGAGATTGCTGATAGACCTAAAAAAACATGGATTAATAACTGAAAATGCGTTACTGAAGGAAAAGGATGGATCACCATCTTCAAGCAAGAAATGTGGTCACAAAAACATCCTGTATGAGCATGATGCATGATGGGAGATCAAATCATTAAAAAAAAAAAAAAAAAGAACTCATGGCTTTATTCAATAGTAAAAGTAAGAACATTTCCACAAGCACAATGCAAAGATATCCCAAGGGATTGGGACTAAACAGCTGTGTAGCCGTAAGAAAACCACTGATTAGTGGGGCTTCAGTTGACTGGGTAGAAAAAGGGATGGACTATGAAGCAATGGACAAAGGTCATGTTGTCTGCTGAGTCCAGATTTTCCCTCTTCCAGTGTGATGGGCATGTCAGGGTAAGAAGAGAGGTGAGTGAAATGATGAACCCATCATGTCTACTGACTGCTGTACAAGCCTGTGGTGGCAGTGTTATGATCTAGGGTTGCTTCTATTGGTCAGGTCTACGTTCAGTAATGTCATGTGCCCAAAAATGAGGTCAGCTGATGACCTCAGTATACTGAATGACCAGGTTCTCCATCAAAGGGTTGGCACGGGCATATTCCAAAATGACGATGTCAGGATTCATCAGGGTCAAATTGTAAAGGCGTGGTTCATGGAGCATGATACGTCACTTTCACACATGGATTGGCCACCACAGAGCCCAGACCTTAACCCCGCTGAGAATCTTTACGATGCGCTGGAGAAGCGTTTTACGCAGTGGTCCAATTCTCTAAAGATCTTAAACAGAAATGAACGTGACTCTGGATGGAAATAAATGTTGTGACATCACATAAGCTAATAAAAATGATGCCATGGCCATAATCTAAGCAAAAGACGAGACGGTCCAATTACTCACTCACTCACTCATCATCTATACCCGCTTAATCCTGTATTCAGGGTCACGGGGGCCTGGAGCCTATCCCAGGAGACTTGGGGCACATGGCAGGGTACACCCTGAGACTTGGGGCACATGGCAGGGTACACCCTGGACAGGGTGCCAATCCATCGCAGGGCACAGACACACACACTCACTACAGACAATTTGGGAATGCCAATTAGCCTAACCTACATGTCTTTGGACTGTGGGAGGAAACCAGAGTACCCGGAGGAAACCCACCAAGCACGGGGAGAACATGCAAACTCCATGCACACAGAGATGGGAATCGAGCCTGGCCAAGGGATCGAACCCGGACCGTGGCGGTGCAAGGCAACAGTGCTAACCACTACACCACCGTGCCGCCTACGGTCCTATTAAATATTTGATTTTTTTCATCCATGCACTGAATATTAATACTTACTGTAAATACATGTCAATTGTCTTCTCTATGTCTCCAGCTCACTGAATCCTCCCACTCAGTCGTAGAGCAGAACCCGAAGGTTCTGTATTATCCAGTATATGACTCAGATAACTTTTGAAGCCCAAGTGGCTGGAATGATAAAACATTCAGTTGCGAGGTCAGGAATAAAAAATAAATAAAAAAATAAAAAATAAAAAGTTTCAGAACACTGAGTCCAAACTGATTTTATTGCAGTTTAGTGTCTTGCGCTACATACTGTATATAACACATGCGAGGGAGGCGGCTGAAATGTCTTCTAATAAACTCTTCACCATCATTACTCCCCCTTTCACTCGATCCATGCCAGTGCTGTATGGAATGTGATGATCCTTTACCTTCATACTGCTTTCACCGATCAACTGCCTCACAGCTTGCACGTCTCTAAAGATTCACTCGCTCAGTGAATTTTTATAATTCAGCATGGCAGACATTACACGATGTGTTAGGAGGCAGTCATGACGGAATCAGTATGAGCAGCCACTTGTAGAACTCCCTTTATTAATCTTGCACCGTTATTTCGGAGTGTTATGAAAGTCAATCCACCTACTGTATGCTTCTCTGTACCTGTCAGTTCCAGCACAAGGGGCGTGGCTTGTTTGAAATAGCCATTTGCTTTTATACATTCTAAAGACCTCTAGGAGAACGCTTACAGCTTCGATGTACTGGAGATGTCTTTAAATGAGTGTGTCCCTAGCAGCCAGGCTCACACTCAAAGCACTTTTTTTTTAGAAGCCAGAAGCCATTAATTGTGTAATAAAAGCATAAAGAGCCCATGAGGAACCCTTTCAGTGTGCCTGCTAGTGCTAGTAAAGGCTGCATGGCCTGTATTTGCTTAGAAACTTTAAACCTGTTAATGGGAGAATATCATTAAAGGTGTTACTGTATGTGAAATGCTCTAGTAAACATGTTAGACCCTGAAACTTCAACATTTTATAAGAAATCTTTGAAGAAACCTCTTTGTGAGTGTGTACTTGTATTAGCAGTCCCAGTTGATGAGACATTGTGTTTGTGCATGCTTACAGAAATACAGAGCCCTATCGAGGATCAGAAAGGCATTTAATCTGAAGATTGGTACGATGCAGTACCAGTCAAGTAGGCGTTATTGTCATTCCAACCATATACAGTTCAGTACACAGTGAAACGAAACAACCTTCCTCCAGGACCAAGGTGCTACATACATGCAAACGACAGAAATTAACAGACACAACATAAATTAGCAATGCAGATTTTACACTTTTAAGTTCACCTAAAGCTATCAATTTTTATACTAGAAGAGACGACACTGGACAACAGACAACAAAGTGCATGTGCAATTGTACAAACAAGAGCTACATGATAGCACAACAACGCAACACAACAATGTAACACGTTTTCAGTACTGAAATGCTTTTTCTTTAGGGTGTGGCCTCTGTGCCTTAGTACTTGGAAAAGTGTAGAGTCTGTATGTCAGGCTCTTGAAGTAGGTGTGCCATTTAGTCCCAGGAAAAGGAGGATTGGCCTATGTGTCGCAATGACTGAAAAGGAGGCGTGGCCTATGTGTAGCACTTCCCGTACCAGTGAGAGGGTGTGTCAAGTCAAGTCTCTCAGTCCTTAAATCTAACACATTTTCTCCACAATCTTTCGCATCTTGAAATAGCTGTAAGTCGTATCGTATTGAAGTCTTGACTTTGGCAGGGTATCTTTCATTGGTTTATTATTTCTTATCTTATTTTCTTATTGACGCCAAAGTCAGGGTCATTTCGATCAGCGAGAACGCGCATTCCAGGCTGAGGTGCCTGAGTTTGCTTGACGGGGTGCTCTCGGGCAAAGTAGAGCGTACTCGGGCATGGATGGACTCAGATAGAGAAGCGAAATCGTACCTGAGCACGGATGTACAGCACAGACCAAAAGTTTGGACGCACCTTCTCATTCAAAGAGTTTGAATTTGTATTAAGGCAAGAAAAAAAGCAGCTAAGTAAAGAAAAAAACGAGTGGCCATCGTTACTTTAAGAAATGAAGGTCAGTCAGTCGGAAAAATTGGGAAAACTTTGATTGTGTCCCCAAGTGCAGTCACAAAAACCATCAAGCGCTACAAAGAAACTGGCTGACATGCGGACCGCCCCAGGAAAGGAAGACCAAGAGTCACCTCTGCTGCGGAGGAGAAGTTCATCCGAGTCACCAGCCTCAGAAATCGGCGGTTAACAGCAGCTCAGATCAAAGAGCAGGTCAATGCCACACAGAGTTCTAGCAGCAGACACATCTCTAGAACAACTGTTAAGAGGAGACTGTGTGAATCAGGCCTTCATGCTAGAAGATCTGCTAGGAAACCACTGCTAAGGACAGGCAACAAGCAGAAGAGACGCGTTTGGGCTAAAGAACACAAGAAAGAAAACTCTTTGAAACAATGAGAAGGAGTGTCCAAACTTTTGCTCTGTACTGTAGATCGCTGTTCAGGTGTGACATCATCGGCGCCACAGTATCGGAGAGTATAAATACACAAGTGTACCTGAGAACGAAGAACCAAAAAACAATGTGAACGCTGGCCAGTGCAGGAGTAGGGAGGCGGAGCAATCGTTCCTGGGCACGATGCAAATCAGTTGTGCCTAATGTAAAACGCTTTTTATTCAGTTTTTTCAGCATTTTGTTTCTGGCATGAAGTGCATCTTGTTCTCTGTTGGTCTGTAAGCCCCAGACACACCTATTAGCTTGTTTGCTGAGTCTGATTATAAATTGATATTTTTCAATTACTTGCTTTTGTGGCTTGGTTTTGTTTCAGCATTTGCATAATTAAACACGATACAACATGTAGAACAAAAATATGCATATAAATCACAGAAATCTCCAGAACACCGGGGAAGTGCTAAATCTCTGATTAAAATAGGATTGAATAAATAAGTTTATAGAAACTGTTTGTGTATCACATCTAGATTTAAGTTTCTCCAATTTGTTTGTGGCATTTCTGCAGTGCTACAGCTCTGTTCTTAGGCTCTGTTAAAAAAAAGAAAAAAAACAGGCTTCAACCCAAAACACATGGCATTTTTCCATTCACTTCTGCAATCAAGTTGATTCAGAGTCGAACCTCACTCAGAACCTCGTCACTGGTTATTTTGGTCTGCACTTGAGTGTGATTGCTCTGTTCTCACCTGCTTAAACAAAGTGCACCAAGGGGAAAAACATGGCAGTGTTCCACTCAAACTGACTAAATGATACATATCTGAAAACACTTTAAAAGAAAAAGATGATTTCTTTTTTTTTTTTTTTTTCTAAGCCTGGACTCGTCCTTTGTAAAGGAGTCCCTGACCTTATGGAGGCTTAGAGACATTGCAACCTTGCATCGGTGTGACTGAGGAGCTGAAAGACAGATAGAGAAAAAGAAATCCAGACTAGAGAAAAAATAAAAAAGCCACAGAAATAGGGAAAGTGTGGAGGGATGTGGAAAGAAGAAAGGTACAGGGCGGATAAAAAAAAGTAAACGAGATAGCTGAAGAGGATGGACTGTAAAACAAAAAGCTGGAGGTGGTAAAGAGGCTCGTTGAAGAGCTGCAGTCGTCTCTCACAGCCTCGGCTCTGGTTCGGAAGGCTCAGTCGTCATGGGCACAGGCTGCCATTGCTATGGAAACCATAGAGCAGGAAGGATGTTGGCCATGGGAGAAGCAAAAGAAAAGATTGACGACGAAGTGGAGAAAACGGAGACGGCCTGACCAGGACGCAGATGCAAAGGACGATATTATGACGGATATTTCTCTGGAATCGCTGAAACTTCACTGTCATTATTGCTGGCGTCAGAGAGACCGGCGCTGGCGCTGGCCGGAGGAGCCAAGGTTTCTGGCACGACAGATCTATGGCATGGTGGTTTGTGCATTTGGCTACAGGATGTCATCTAACAAAAAGACAATCAGGACTATAAATGGCAAGCAGCTTCCAAATGGCTTCTGTCTGGCTGCAGGTCAAGCATGAAGGATGCCACTGTTGTGACACCTAAAAAAAAATAGAAAGTAGAGTAGAGTGCCAACATAGCAATGCCAATATATCACAGTTATAAAATAGGTCCTACATGTTTGAGAGTTGAACCTACAGTGCACTACGTGGCCAAAAGTATGTGCACACCTGATGATATCACCTTTATGTTTTTTACTTTTCAAACACACTCCAAACTGAGATGAGTGGAAGCAGTTAAAGCACCAATCTGGCCACCAACGTGTGTTGTCCATTCTGACAGGTGTTCACATACATCTTGGAAATTCCAGACAAAGTAAATGGATAATAAATAATAAGTCAGCTTGGTGAGAGTTTTCTTTTAAATGTTCATCCTGAGCATCAGATGATCTGAAAGAGTGTCAATAATTCACAGATAGTCTTATCATCAACTTTTAAACCAAATCAGTTATCAGCGTGTATTAGCATACAACTTGGCACAGGTTTTACATGCCCTTCTAGACACAATCCTTGAGGGCCTCAAGACCAGCACTAATGATGCCCTTGTGTAAAATATTAACAAAGGAGGACATGGGCATTGGTAGCTTAGGGGTAGGCCACCAATCCTTATGTCCCACTTTGTTCGTATTTTATATCATAGGCTAAAGGTTAAGTAACAAACAGTTAATAATTAGCCAGAAGCCCACGATTATATCATAAGTTTTAACATGTGATTCTAATAATGCCCACTACTTCTTTTTAATTGGGATCCTGATGTAAATGTAGAGTGGCATAGTGGTTAGCACCGTGGCCTCGCACCTCCAAGGTCAAGAGTTTGATTCCCTCTTCAGGTCTGTGCTCATGGAGTTTGTTCAAGGTTTCCTTTGCGTTCTCTGGGTACACTTCTTACAGTCCAAAGACTTGCAGATTAGGCGTATTTGGTTTCCCCACATTGCCTGGAGTGTGCTTGTGTGTGTGTGTGTGTGTGTGTGTCCTGTGATGAACTGGCGTCTTGTCCAGGGTGTACCCTGCCTCACGCCTCGAGCTTCCTGTACAGGATAAATGGTGTAGAGAACAAACAATTTGGTAAGCGCTAGTTTATACAGTGTTTATTGTTCTCAGGGACATTTTTTTTTTTTTGCATGCACCCTACTAAGCTCGCGCAATCCTATAATGTTGTCACTGTATGAGTTAAATATACTGTAATACTCCATTATTCCTTTACGTTATCAAATCACAACAGTCCGGGAGAATATCCTACTTCCTCCCAGCAGGGGTCAACATTTTAGGAATTTTAATTGCTTATTTTTTTTATTTCCTGTGAATTTCCTGGTTTGCGCACAGGTTACTTGTTATTCATTAAAGTTGTGGAATTTGCCTGGTTTCTATTTTTAAACCTCAAACATTGTGCCACACCAATTTTTTGCCATTGGAGTAGAACCTCAAATAGATAGATTTAGAACCTGAGAAAGGTAGCCTTACTAGGTAAAAAGAAAAAAAAAAGAAGTTTTTTAAAAGCATTGGAATGTAAAGCAAGTGGTAAGCATTAATCAACGCTCCAATAAAGGTGGGACTTGCGTTGTGTAGTTGAATTGCATTCCTTAGTGCTTGAGTGCAATCACAATTCTGCTTTATTAAACAGTGTATGGCGTCAGTCTATGCAGGCAAGAAAGGAGAGAGAGAGAGAGAGAGAGAGAGAGAGAGAGAGAGAGAGAGATTTTTTGATCTGGATGTACGCCCCAGAGACAGAGCAGAAATTAAAGTGATCAGAGCTCAGGCCTTCAAGAAACATCCGGAAAAAGACACTCAATTATGTACCAATCAGCCAGAGGCACCCACTGCGTTTAACTTCACTGATTTGTATCCTTCACCAGGCTTTGGACTAGCTTGCAGGGGATGGAGATGCAAAGCCAAACCCCTCACACACACACACACACACACACACACACACTCAGACTGGGTCTTTTCTGGCTTCCATTGATGGCATGATTTCTATTTCCTCTGGCATGTTTTTGAATGTCGTTCATTGGCATTCTGTGCAGGTGCAAGTCCTTTAAGCAGATAACGACTGGACCCCAGGAGAAGGGTCAGAATAGAGAGAGAGAGAGCAGAAAATGAGTGCTTTAGGAAAAAAACAGAAACAAACAAAAAAAACATATAATTGTAATCCTGTTTTTGGAGGGAGAAATGTATTTGCGATGGCTTGTCCGATTACACCGTTTCAAAATACAGTATTATCTGCAGTGCCCGCTATCACAATAACACATCCATCAGACTTAAGCCATCTTCCGCAGAGATATCTGCCATTGAATGTGGGCTCTGTGCAAATCCTGAGCCCTAAACCTGCCGTCTGTAATGTAATACGATGTCTGGATGGCCTAATCCGTCCCCTGGCTCTCTGTTTACTTATCCCGCCTGGCCAATGGCAGAGATCTGATGTGACAGGAGGACGTCGAGTCATAAAAGACCAGTCGGTAAAATTCCTTCAGATGGAGCTCAGATGTGAGTCACAGTAAAGTAGACACCAAAATGTTAAATTCATGGCGGAAGTGAATATTTTTTTAACAAAAAGTTAAATTTAAAGCAAGTGAAGAAATTTCAACACAATATGGAGGTGAAAATGAAACAGTAGCTGTCCATGGTGCTGATTAGAGCTTGATTATGGTTCTAGCGAGTCGGTGTTAGAAGACGGTCCTACGCTTTGCCACCCTTGAGGCAAGAGGCTGATAGGGGTTGGGGATCTTTAGCATTTAGGATAATTGCTGCTCTGGGGGTTACTCCTTTCAGGCAGCACTGTGCTAGGAACCCTGCTGTGTGAGAACAGTGCTGCAGAAAATGAAGGAATAAAAATAAAGAAGCCTGGGAAAGGCCACTGTTAGTGAATTACTTACTCTTCAAAGCTTACAAATCACAACGTGTGAGACACAGGTCTTAGTATAGGCTTGATTATAATGGCATTGAGGAGTTAAAAAAAATCCTTATCCATAAATTTCAGACAGGTTATACTGTGTGGTCCATCATTTTCGAGCAGGTCATCATAAAAAAATAATAGATTTTGAGTGTCACTGTCAAGTTATTTAAGCGTTGAGGTCACAATCATATTACTTTTAAAATTTCTTATCACGGGAAGGGATCGTGAGCATACAAAGCTGTTAAGTGGGTCACTTTGCACTCTTTGACAGTGCTCATCAGAGGGCCAAATTACAGAGTTCACAGCAGAACACATTTGCTACATTACTTGTCTTGTGCTGGGGAAAAAAGAAGCATGATTTGCTTAGCTTATGTTGTTTCTCCTTCTTTCTTTCTTTTCTCACGGTGCTTCAGTACGAGCGGAAGCAGCTCTTACAGCTTGTCATAGATCACCTGTGTCACTTCTCTGGAGCAATCAGGCCAAACAGGAACAAGAAAGAAAACAAATTTTTACTTGTCAAATGAAAAACCAAGCACCGCTGCCGGATGCACATTCAATTTACTTTCTGTAGGCTTTTCAATCCTGTGAGTCTTTTACAAAGGGCAGGATAGAGAGTTGAATTATCTTCTTGAATTCCTGAACCAGGCAGTTTGTTCATCATTCATTTTCAGCAAGTGCTTTATCCTGGTCAGGGGCAGGGTGGATTCACAAATGGAATGCCAGTCCACCAGGCACACACTCTTTCACATGTCTGAGCAACCTGGTGCAGCCAATCCACCTACTGACATGTTTTTTAAGAAACTAGAGAGAACATGCAAAAGTCCAGACAAATACAACATGTAAAAGCGCACCAGAGCACTCAATGCACTCCATTGGACCCAGCAGTAAATGAGCCCAGGGAGGCCACCCTGACCTCTACACTCCACAGATCCCAGTCCATGAGCGCCCGTGGAATACACCGGGCAAACAAGTCCGAGCCATAGCGGCCCTGCCCTGCAACCCACAGCATCCAAAGCACACTCTGAGGGGTCATGCGGAGTCATATCCCTAAGGAATAGAGCTGCCCCAGTGGCACAAAAATGGGAAACGAAGGGATGCCCGATTCTGGGCTTAATAATTTGCTTTCTAGTGTTATGGCGGATCGAACCAGTATATTGTGGTATGTATTAACTACAGTTTGCAAATGACCAGGGCGCACACATTGACTGTAAAATGATCCTTTAGCTTTAAACATTTTCCAAATATACAGAGATGGCAGAAAGTTTTCAGATCATTTCGAGTTTCTGTTGTGCACAACCCTGTCTCCCAGTTCCCTGTCTACAGAGAATACAGTGGTCTTTCCACCACATGGCTTAGTTTTCAGTCTGACATTCAGTATTTATGGTGACACCTTTTATAGACAATTGTGCGTCTTTCCTAATTATGGCCAAGGCACAGGTGAAAGCATTTCAAGGACCATTAATAGGATAAGGATGCACCAGCGCTTAAGTGCAAGTGTCATAAAAAAAAAGTTTGGAATACTTATAGAAATGGGATATTTCAGTCATTATTCTATTATATCTATTTTATTTTAGTACATTAACACAACTCTCAAAATACCTTTGTTTACTTTCTCTACACACATTTGTTTGTTTCACTGAGAAGAGGACAAATTTCTTTTTTTTACGGGTCAGAGGTTCACTTTGCTTCTCTCTCCACTGTCATGTTTGACGTAGATCAAAACCTGCTTCCGGGTTTCTGTAAGGCTGCTTTGTGACAACGTTTATTGTCAAAGTCTCTATAAAACTGAAATTGAATTAAATTGAATCCAGTATCCTACCAGGCATCATAATAACAATCAGTGGCTGTTTAATGGTATGTATAATACATTTTTCTATTTGTTTTTTTTCTCACTCATAGCCAGCTTATGAACCATTAAATCATTTCTTAATGAGCTCATTTCAGGTTTATGAAGTTGCTAGAGAGCAACACAGACATCGCAAAGACAGACCCTCGTCCTGTAGTCGCCCTGGTCAAATCCAGATCAGTTCACCACATTTACTGTAGAAAGATAACGTCAGAAACAGAGGCTGCGCTGTATTTTTCCCAGCACTAGCAGATCAAGGTGGTGGAGGCTTGTGGTTGATAAGGAGCTCGTGCAGAGCAGCTGAACAGGTCGTTGTGTGCGCCTAAGTGATATTGATTCATAGACGCTTTCTCAACACCTGCTGCTAACTAGGCTGGTGTCAATACATTCCTACACTGTTGTTGTTTTTTTTGTTTTTTTAAAGCGAGAGAAACAAGTTGAGAGTTCTGACGTACTCTTGCAGCAGCATCCAGTTTAACTGCAGCAGCTAGAGGTTTTGACCCTGTTTAATGGAAAATGCTTCAGAAATTATTAAAAGATGTGAGATGTGAAGGATAAGTTTTTGTACTGAGTACTGGTTTCGTCTGCTTTACTCTGCCTTCTGAGTGAACTTTTGTTTGTGAACTTACAGCCTTGATCTGGTGAGCCATGGTGAAAAATGGAAGAGCGGCAAATTATTAAGTAGCACACACACCCAAGCTTTTCCTCACTTTTTTTTTCCTTGCTGCACCTTTCAAAAAGAAAAAAATGATTATTTATTTATTTATTTATTTATTTATTTATTTATTCATCCATTCATTCATTCAATTGGCAGCATTGTTGGCATGTTGGAGAGCTAGTATTTTTTTCTTTTTTTAATTTCTTTAGCATAATAATTAATATTATTATTAATAATAATAATAATAATAATAATAATAATAATAATAATAATAATAATAATAATAATAATAATAATAATTAGCAGAATTTCTAAAGAGAGCAAAAATAAATCATATAAAATGTAATACCCAGGTTCTATAGAAATGATTCTAAGGAGGTCTGTAGAACCTTTATACTCAAGTTTGTAGAAACTGATCAATCAAATGATCAATTGATATATATGTCCATTAGATGGTACAGTAGCAGAATGGTTAGCACTGTGGCATCGGACCTCCAGGATTGAGGGTTTGGTTCCATCCTTGGGTCTCTGTGTGCATGTCTCATGGTTTGCATGTTTCCTCCCATAGTCCAAGGACAAGCAGATTAGGCTAAATGACATTCCCAAATTATCTATTGTGTGTGTGTGTGTGTGTGTGTGTGTGTGTGTGTGTGTGTCATGTGTGTCATGTACCCTGTATAGTATAAGCTGTATTTACCTTCACAATTCATGGCATTTGGCAGACACTCTTATCCAGAGGGACTTACACTCTGAGCAGTTGAGAGTTAAGGGCTTTGTCCTAACAGTGGCAACTTAGTAGTGCTGTGCTTTGAACCTGGTACCTTCTGAACCGTAGTCCAATAGGAACAGATCATGAACGAATACATGAATAGGCTATCCTGATATCAGAAGGACACAGTAGACAAATTCTAGTTATTTAAGATACCTTTCCACATATGATTAAAGAAGATTTCTCCTATTGGATAAGAATTTTTATTTAGTTCCATTTCTTTTTCACTTCTTTGCAGAACGTGGGAACATTTCGTTCAGCCATGTTTCTGTAAAAATGTTATTTCCAGAGTAGGATGCTTTATTACCGACTCCCCTTATTGTATCAAGTCAGTGCTAACAATTTCTGCCTCTCTGTAGCACTGTAGGGGTTTTTTACCAGGAAGTAACATAGCAGTTGTTATAAATAGCCAGCAAGCGGTGAGATCAGGCTCCAGAGAGCCAATAACATTATGTACATTAACCTTTAACTGGCTGAACACACCCTCAACGTGTCTTAAAAACTCTTAATGGAGAGAATTTTATTTATTTATTTATTTATTTTTAAAATTCTTTTTGATTGTCACTCTGTAATACACCTTAAATGTTTGATGTAGAAAAGAAAGGTTCAGATGAAAATACGTTCCGCGTACAGAATTTAGAATGCGAAGAACTTTTAATGAAAACTAAATGATGTTTAGAAATGCTTTTTTTTTTTTTTATATAATTGTAAAGATCTGCTGTGAGTGTTTTTTTTGTTTTTTTGTTTTCAACACTTTTCCATCTTTTTTTTTTTTGTTTTCCATTTTGCTTAATTAGTTCTATAGAATTAAGCCGTACAAACATTTTTGTACCGCATCATTTTTTGTTCTGCACGATTCATCATAATTAGCTCGTTGTTCTGATTTTAATTTAGTTTGCTTGCTTTGGCACTGCTCAAGAAACCAGCCAAGCGTGCACACTCTTGTCTGGCAATACCTAATAATAAATAAAGGATAAATAATAAACGCACACTCACACACATACTGTACGAAGAAGCACCCTGCCTTTGCACGTCCTTCTTTCTCTCTCTCTCTTTTTTTTTTTTTTTTTTTACAGTATTGCAAAATGGCCGAATTTTTTTGGTGGACGATGTTACACAAAATGTAATTACACACTACCGCTCAGACACTTTTCTGCTTTCAGTAAGCCGTAATGCATAACTGAAAAGAGGCTGGTGCAGAAAATTGTTAATGTGTGTGTGTGTGTGTGTGTGTGTGTGTGTGTGTGTGTGTGGGGCTGCAACATGTTTGTTCAATGATATTCTGTGTTTTGCCATCAAAGCCTGCTACCTTGGCAGTCACACTTTGCCGCTTTTTTTTTGATTGCTCACACGGTTGACATGAAATGACAGACTTCTTGTGAAAAAAAAAAAAAAAATCCAGTAAATTTTTTTTTTATGTAATTTTTCAAATGTGCTCTTTTTTCCTCGAGAACATGCAGTAGGTTTAAAACTTTTTTATTGAATTTCAAACTTTCAACTCAACTCATTTAAATGATGGATCTTTATAATTATCTGTAATTGAGCTCTCACTATAAACTCACTATAAACCGAGTGTCTGATATAGAAATCTAATCAACACCCTGTGAATCCGATCAGAATCCAACATTTAATAGGTAGTAAAGTTTTGGAACAAAAACGTTTAATACCTATCTTCAGGTTTCAAAATAAAAGCATGTACAGTACAGTGTTCGAGTCAAACCGGGACCTCTGAATAACAGAACACAGTTCCATTCATTTCTGTATATAATCTCCTGATACACTGATGCACTAGTGCTTGGACACCATCAAGGTAGAAAGTTTACTTTTTTCACATCAGGACCGTTGACGCCTCCCAGGAACTCCTTCAGTCGTCCAAAAATGTGCAAACGTCTTGAGATGTGCATGAAGGTCAAAGGTTGATCGTTTCCACGTCTTCATTCGAGATAAATTTCATCAAATTTCATGAAGTCCCAGTTTGACTCGAATGGCCCCTGTGTCAATTTCAATCGAGTCAATTCTATTTCTTTGCTCTGTTTCACTTCATGGCTGAAATCTTTCGGGTACACGGAGCTGTAAGTTGAAACTAGTGAGATGTGTGGTTCAGTTATCCATTCCTATTAGCCTATTGATTTTTTTTTTTCCTTTTTTGTCTTGCGCTTTTCCTTACTACATACGAGGTCTTGCCAAGAAAACTATGCTTTGCAAAAAGAAGTACCGTTGAGACTTTTTTTTTTTTTTTTTTTCCAACAAAGAAAACTGGCACACTTCTCAAAATCAATCAGGTCATTTAAATGGAAAGTTTAAATCTGATATTTAGGGAAATGTTTTCAAATGTACTTCCATACAGAATCAGAATCAGAAAGCCTAGAAATTGCTTTCGCCGCAGGTGGGAGGAAACAGCAAACGTCTAAGATCGATCACTTTCGGATTGAAGCGTCTCCAGACGAGGCTGTTCTTTTATTTCCTTCCACTTAAATATGTCTCATTTTACATCGCCTGCCACTCGGAAATCAAATTAAGCTGGAAAACTGAGGAGGAGGAAGAAAAGAGTGTCGTCAGGTGGCCTGTACAAAGGCCTGGCTTCGTCCCAGCTCTCGCGGCTCTCGCGGCTCTCACATCTGATTAGAGCTCGTCGTTAAAAGTCAGGTTCACACAAGCCTCCTAATATTACTGATTAAAGTTAGATAGAGGAGGATGTGACTAAGCCAAGTGTCCTTCCTTTAATGTCTTCGGGTTGTGTTCATTACTGAGAAATCTGAGAAGGTGAGAGCAGAGATGGGATTGTAAGGTACTGTATCTTCTAGTAACAGAAAATAGGTAGTGTTTTGTTAATCAGGTAACATGACTTGTAGACCGAGTAGCACTCAAGTAAATAATAAATAAATTATTTTCTGACTTGTGTTACGACTGAGGAAAGAAACAGTACCGACTTGTCGAGCCTTCAAGCATCACAGGCAAAAGTGCTCATACAGGCTGGTATCAGAACCAAAGCTAATTAGGCTTCGAAATATGGATCGCTGAGTTGTTGATTTAAAAACGTTTTGGATTAGTTCTCTGGATGGTATCGATGCAACATCATTCCAAATCCTTACGGTTTGAGTATGTCCAGTATGGGCTTTTCCTTACCGTTGCTAAACAAGCATTTACTGTGCGAAGCTTTTGAACCCCTTCATATTTCACTTCCTAAGAGCCAGTCCAGTCCCAGAACCTGAGCAGTTTCCCAGGAATGTCTTTTGTTTGTTAAGCCACACAGTGAATCCTATAAGCATAAAAACCATCTAACTTAAGGAATGAACCAGTGAGAAACAGGTGACGATGCTGAATGCCGAGTGGTTTGATCAGACGAGAGGTTGGTACATAAACAACCAGATTTTAAATTGTATCTTTAGTAACTTCACAGCCTGTTGCAGTAAAACATTTGTTACTATTTCTTTCATTGAATTATCATTTAGTTTCATTTAATATGAAGAAATCAGGGGGAACTCAAGACTTTTTTTTTCACTACACTGTAAAAAATAAATTGTAAATTTTACAGTAAAAAAACCGGCAGCTGTGGTTGCCAGAATTTTACCGTAAAAAATACGTTATTGCACTGTAAAAAAATAAGCCGTAAATTTTACGGTAAAAAAACGGCGGCTGTGGTTGCAAGAAGTTTACCATAAAAAAAAGGTAGCAACATTGTTGGTGGTACAGGATTACACTCATTATACCGTATATTCTATGGATTTTAATTATTTCTTTTTTTTTTCAAGACTGGCCAGGAATCGAACCCAGACCCTGGTGGTGCAAAGCGACAGTGCTAACCACTACACTACTGTGTTTGCTGTGCAAGTGTTGTCGTTGCTGGACTCCCTCGGTTTCCCCGCGTCCCCCGCACGACTTGCACTCCAACAACGACAACATTCGTGTCGCAAGCACAGTAGTGTAGTGGTTAGCACTGTTGCCTTGCACCACCAGGGTTTGGGTTCGATTCCTGGCCAGGCTTGAAAAGAAAACAAACAATTGAAATCCGTAAAATTAGTGCAATTCCGTACAACCTAAAAACATTGCTACCATATTTTTCATGTAAACTTCTGGCAACCACAGCTGCCGTATTTTTAACGTAAAATTTACGCTTTATTTTTTACAGTGTAGAAGATTAAAACAAAAAAAAAAATGTCCCATCTGATCCTAGGCCTCGTCAGCGTGGTGGATCACGACAACGATAAAAAGCCGTGTCTGTCAAAAGCCATGTAAACAACTCAGTAAGTGCTATTGCTAGGAAAGCATGTAGGACTGATAATGGGGCTTCCACAGTGCTTTTATTTATTTATTTATTTTTCGGGTGACTCATGGACGGGGTGTGTTTGTCTGTTTTGCACGCTTGCTTTGAACTAGTCTACAAATGCTCGACTTATCAGCAGAAGCTGTGCAAACTAGTAGGATGCACATGTTGTCAAAAATTCGGCCTGGAGGTCCTCATAACCATGTTATTAACATATGTGCGTGATTAACAAGATGAAAGCTATTTCAGGTGATGATAACCTTGCTGTGACCTTGAAAAAAAATAAAATAACGAGCATTACTGTGCTTTTATTTAACTGCCGCATATGAGGAAAAAAAAGTCTATTTTTATCTAGGATGCGGTATTTTTATGGATATTTTAGCAAAATCTGGTAAAAACAAAACATTTTTGTACTAATGATTATAAAATATATATTTTGCCTACACATTTATGCTACAAACTATGGATCATGTTCATCACGTTAGCCCGTGCACAGAACAAAATGGACGATTCTTGGCGTGATGTTTATCACATGTGCCCTCTTGCTGAAAGCTGCTGCATTGGTGTGCGGGTTTTGGCTCTGGCATCTGGAAAATAATGTGACTTTTTTTTTTTTTATGCAGAAGTTAGCGCAATCATAGGAATCATCACGGGTCAATATGTGCCCACATTTGCTGAGTGCGGAGGATGGATTGGATGCAACCAAGTCTCACTTGGGGAAGAAAGCCAACCCGTTAATCATGGTTTATTACACTTAATAATTTTAATTAATCATTATGATATGATGTTTGGTTGGGGGGGGGAGGGGGGTATTTGAACTGGAAGATTTTGGTTACGCCCCCTCGTTTCCTCCCATGGATTACATCTATGATATGGAGCTTTTTTTTTCTTTTTCTCAACATTCCTTTGAATGAACAGTTACTATGGAAACGATGGGGTATTAGAAATAGCATGTTAATACTTTCATACATTACTGTGTTTATGTCACAGCTGAAACTGCTTTCAGGGCTGCTGCTGAGAATAAACCCACTCCTTCTGATCGGAGAATTCAACCGTGCTGTCATATAAAGAAATCAAAACAAAGACAGGCTTTTTTAAAAGATATATATATATATATTAAACCTCAGTCTCCAGTCCAACACATCTCCGTCACTTTCCACCATAGTTCCTTTTTTATCACCTCTCCAGTCTTTTCTCTTTCCTGCTTTCATGCTGTTTGGACGTTTCCTGCAGCTCGTCTGAGCTCGCCCTCGGACATGCGCTTTACTCCGGCCGACGTGTGTCTGGTCAATTTGCTGTCACACAAACCCACATGTGCAACATCTGTGTCATTTTCCCTGCACGAGCTAGCACCACTTTTCCTTTCCCTTCCAGTCCACTGCCCACACACTCTCTCTCTCTCTCTCTCTCTCTCTCTCTCTCACAGACACACACAGTCTAATAAGTACTCTCAAATAGTTATATAAGTACTTTTGGTAGCAAATGAAATATCTTTTACATTGTAAAACAAAAACAAAAAAAATTGTGTTTGGAGTGGAATGTTCTCCTTTACACATGCACACATAGAATAATAATAATAATAATAATAATAATAATAATAATAATAATAACAACAACAACAACAACAACAACAACGACAACATTACAATAATAATAATAATAATAATAATAATAATAATAATAACAAATAAATTTCACAGCGATTAACCAACAAGACATCAAATAATGTTTAAATTATGTTTAATCTGTTACATTTATTGCTACATTTCTATCACTATCACTTAAGTCTTTTTTTTTTTTTTTTTACATCGAAATTACAAAATGAATACTACTTTTTGTAAAACATATATTAATATTAAAAAACACCCAACGTTTCTATGGTAACAGCGCCATTCATAAGAACGGGCCATGTAACGTGCGCTTAATAATAACCAGATATAAAAAGGTTATAATCGTCGATTTGGTGACATTTTTCTGTAAAGTAAAACGTGAACATTTCTGGAAGGAATCTCCAGTGTCAGCGCTTTGCTTTTTGAGTCCAGAGTAAAGTTGCAACGTGACATTTTCTGTTTCTGTCCAATACGATGGACAAGCACGAGACATGTTCGACTGCAGTGTGGCAGTCTGGGTAATGAAGCAGGAGACAGTGAGTGAAACCACAACACACCCACCCATGCGCGCACACACACACACACACACACACACACACACGCTGCTCTGAAACAGCCTGCTAGAGCAAAGTGTGCAATGACAAGTAACACGTTCACGGCAGTCTGTTCCTCTTTTCCTGTCACGTCCACGTGCGGAACAGAGACTGAGACACACCACCTGTTCACTGGAACACTGTGTCTACACACGATTAGCTACACGTCCACAAGCGCGCGGAGCGTATGAGCCTCACATCATGATCAGGGCTTTATTGCTTAACATGGCTGCTGTGTGGGAATAAAAGAAAAACAAACAAAAACAAACATGAAAGCTAATTAAGCTGCTTGAGTGTGAGCACTGGGTCAGAGTGAGACCGAACTCGAACACTTCCTCCATTATAGCTAATGTGCTAGCTAGCGCGGGAATACTGTAGCGCTGCAGCAGTAGCATGCTAACGCAGCTGTCGAAATAAACAAACCTCTCTCTCTCTCTTTCTCGATCTCTTTCTCTCCAGCTTCACCTATAACTGTTGAAAAATGCTGAAACTGGAGACTCCTTCCATAAACATGAAAGAAAGATGTTTTTTTTTGTACTTCCAGTGCATTCACATAACGTCTCCTCACACAGAATGACTTTTTAATTATAAAGCATGTATTCCTATTTTGATGAAACGTGTTCACAAATAGAAACAGAGATACAGTACGTTGCAAAAGTATTCATACCCCATGCACTTTTCCACAGGTTATCACATTACAACCACAAACATAAATGTATTTTATTGGGATTTTTTTTATTTTTTTTAATCTGGTTATTTTCAGACACTTTTCACACATTTATTTGTAAAAAAAAATAAATAAATAAAAAATGAAACCTATGAATAATTTTCCTTCCACTTCACAATTATGTGCCACTTTGATTCGGTCTATTGTGGTTGTAACGTGACACAACGTGGAAAAATTCAAGGTGTATGAATATTTTCGTAAGGCACTGCAGGTTTTTTTCTTCCTTTTAAAAAAAAAAAAAAAAAACTACAAACCCGTGTTTTCAGACACTACACCACTTTGAAAAGGCTGTAAATGATTTACACGGATCGATTTCTGGATACAAATGCTGCAGCTTGCAGCGACACATTGCACCTGATTTTCATACAAAAGAAGTCAGGAGGATTTCATGCAATAATCTGCAAGTAAAGGACCTTCCTGAAGTTCTCAGGGAATTTGTCACAAGTTTGGACACACTTACTAATTCAATGCTTTTTGCTTAATGATTCTCAAATTGCTCAAATTCTATAAAATATATATATATATATGTGTGGCATTAGCTACAGTAATTAAGTATCAACAACAGTCAGTTGCTATTTTAAGACATGAAGGTCGGCTGTTCTCGAACATTTCTCGCAAGAACAGTATCGTGTCGAGTGCGTGTGTAAAACCCATCGAGCTCCATGATGAAACTGTCTCTCCTGAAGACCTTCCCAGGAAAGCGAGACCAAAACTTACTGCTGCAGAGGAGAAGTTCATTCAGAGTCACCAGCCTCMGAAATCACCAATTAACCTCAAGCAGCACCTCAGATTAGAGCCGTTATGAAGCTTYACAGAGCAGAAGKAGCAGATAYACATCTCAATATCAACTGTTCAGAGGAGATGATTGTGTGTTTTGGCTAAACGCCTTCAGCGTTGTTTTAAGGTGTATAAAGAGATAAAAAATCAGGAACGACCGTGGAGTTAGAACTTGTGTCCAGAATGGACTCGCCATCATCAAACCTGACTCTCGAATCCTCTTTGAAAATCCCGTCCATGGTGTCCTATTGCGTGGCTTGTCCTCAGTGCCAGTTTCCTCCTTTATTTAAACGTCTGCACCAACATTTAATAAAAGGTATGCCCACTTTTGCATCATTTTCAGTACAGCTCTCATAGATTGAATAAGAAAAAAAAATGAACTGTTTGAATACTTACATGCCATGAACGTGGCATTTTTGAACGCTTTTATGTCATGTGTGTGTGTGTGTGTGTTGTCCACCATACACGCCCATGAGTGAGTTGATATTTAAATAAATAAATAAATAAATAAATAATAAACTCACAATACAGTAATTTTCTCTGGAAGTCAACAATAGATAACAACACTGTTATCCAAATGGCAGTAGTTTTTCTTCGCACTTGTTCCATCTATAAAGAGCCCTTCTCTCACTAGCCTCGCTTTATTCCCTCTTTTAAAGTTAATAAGCCAAGTAACAGCACACAAAAAAACAAAGTGGAATCTCTTCAGTCCTGAAGATATCACCAAATGTGGTCAAATTTAGAAAAGTCTGTTTCAAAGCAGAGGCACTCCTGTTTAAAAAAAAAAATAATGATTTATTCTGAGCATGATGCGTAGGCGCGTGTGGTTAGTGTGTGTGAGTGTGTGTGTGTGTGTGTGTGTGTGTGTGTGTGTGTGTGGGGTTTGCATGTTCTCCCTGTGCATGGTGGGTTTCCTCAAGGTCGTCTGGTTTCCTCCAACACTCCAAAGACTTTCAGATTAGAGCCGTTATGAAGCTTTACAGAGCGAAAGTAGCAGACGCATCTCAATATCACCTGTTCAAAGGAGATTATTACATATTTTGGCCTTCAATATTGTTTCCAGTGGACTCATCTTATGCCTCTAAAGGGGTTCAAATTGACCAGGTTGGTGGAGTAACTCTTTCTCCATACAAAGGTACGTTATAAAGTATATATACTTCCTCTATACTCCGCTTTCCTGCACCGGACTGATTAGTGCTACTAAAGTTCTCTGTAGTGTGTGATTGGGCGTGTGTGAGTCTGCACACCATCCGGCTACTATTTGTGCCCTAAGTACCCTGAGCATTTCCTTAAGAAACAGTGGCACTTCATGGAGCTCTTCCATTATTATGCAATGTCGCTGTAAATAAGCTGTTACTATGGAAACGATAATGTATTAGAACAAGCGCGTTAATATAAACCTGTAATTTGCACCGGATTTCAATCAGCTTTATTCACTGTAGACAACAAGACTCGTTATTTGGCCAACTGCGTAAGAAATCCGAATCAAACTTCAGCAGTCGGTGATTTACACGTCTGAATGTTTATAGACTTGTGACATTTTGAGTCCACTCAGAAAAACAAATAATAATAAAAAATAAAATAAAAAAAGCATAAATGTATGTTGTTAGCTGGCAGTAATCAGCTTGAAAGTTTGCCCGCCCGCCAGGAGATCAATCGACCTGCCAGATTAGCATTCCAGCACTGACTGCACACACACGCGCACACACACACACGCAAACACACTCGTGCACACACATCCTCACGCGCCTTTTTCTCATTCTGCTGCAGTCTCACAACTACAAACCCCCGAGTTGTCTGTCAGAGGACCTTTTAAAAATTTCATCATTCATTTAAAATGAGTCTTTAAAAAAAAAAAAAGAAAGAAAAAGAAAAGGGAAAAAAAATATTATTCAGTTTTCAACTTCATAAATCATTTTTAGAAGTATAAGTTTGCAAAATTCTCTTTTTTTCTTTATTCTTTTATTCTTTGCAAAATTCCTGCACCACTCTGCACACTATATCTGTGTGTGTGTGTGTGTGGTGGGGGGGGGGAATTCTTTCGGATACTTTTCATTCCTTCAAAACATTCAGAAAGAAGCTGTGGTCTTCTGCCGGTGTTCAGAGATGTTCTTTGAGTCACTTTTGCCTTGCTGTCAGCTTGAACCACTCAGTCCGTTCTCCTGTGACCTCTGACCTCTGGCATTCTCTCCCAGAGAGGATTTTCCTCTTTTTTGTTACACCGTCGCTCATAAAAACCTAGAGATGATTGTGTGAGAGAATCCCAGTAGATCAGCAGTTTCAGAAATTCCCAGACCAGACCCGACCCAGCGTGCTGCCATGTGACTGATGCAGTCTAGACTGTAAGTGGGCACTTCACAATGCTTCGTACATCTCAACCAGTATCATAGTAGGAACACTCTGGGAACCAATCACATTAGCGTTAGCGCTGGAGGTCAATTAAGCTTGAAACCAGTTATTATGAAAATGACCCATTTTGACGGACATTTCCATCCACAGCGCTTTCCTTATCCGTGTTCTCCATCCGCGCGCCGCCTTCCAAATTCGACAGACTTTATCTCTACTACAGAATCTTGCCTTCGGTTCAAAACGTTCAGAAACGTGCAGCTCCTCACCGGCGTCCACCTCATCATTCATGGTGCTATCTCTAAAGACTCGCCCGAGCGTCCGTTGTTCTCGTTTTTATCACTTGTTTCTCGTCCCTTTCTGAAAACCCCTCCATCCGTCATGCCATCGGAGCTCGTTCCGCACCGGCGTGAGTTTAATCTGCACCGATTAAACTCCGGAGCGTCCGCATTGTTTCGCTGTGCTCATCTTCCAGCTCGGATAATCGGCTCCCTTTTTAAGAAAGCAGGACTGCAGGAGAGCAGCGGTCAGATAGTCAGTGTGTGTGTGTGTGTGTGTGTGTGTGTGTGTGTGTGAGAGAGAGAAAGTACAGGTGTCAGTTGTGTGAGAGCGCAGGTATGAGAGTCCATGGAATTCTGAGTGGTTGACAAGAAAGGAGAAGATGAGTATGAGTGGATGATGGATGTGTGTGTGTGTGTGTGTGTGTGTGTGTGTGTGTGTGTGTGTGTGGGGTTTGCATGTTCTCCCTGTGCATGGTGGGTTTCCTCAAGGTCGTCTGGTTTCC